>SDVV010000130.1:0-39774 GCA_016164225.1 Gammarus roeselii | reverse complement strand
GGTTCGCACTGTTAATGATATTATGTGGAGAGTCAACAGGCAAATCCGTATGCACTGTTATTCATAGTATGTGGAGAGTCAACAGACAAGTTGGTATGCATTGTTAATGATATTATGTGAAGCGTCATCAGGCAAATCGGTTTGCACTGTTAATAATAATATTATGTGGAGAGTCAACAGGCAAATCGTTATGCACTGTCAATCATATAATGGGGAGAGTAAACAAACAAATTGGTTTGCACTGTTAATCATTTTATAAAGAGAGTCGACATGCGAATCGATATTCACGGTCAATCATTGTATGTGGGGAGTCAACAGGCAAATCGGTATGCACTGTCAATCATATAATGTTGAGAGTGAACAGGTGAAACGGTATGCACTGCTCATCATTATAAGTGGAGAGTCAACAGGCAAATCGGTATACACTGTTAATCATACGATGTGGAGAGTCAACAGGCAAATCGGTATGCGTTCATAATCATATTGAGCGGAGAGTCGACAGGCAAATCGGTAGGCACTGTTAATCATATTATGTGGAGAGTCAACGGGCAATTCGGTATGCACTGTTAATCGTATTGTGTGGAGAGTCAACAGGCAAATCAGTATGCACTGTTAACGATATCATGTGAAGCGTCAACAGGCAAATCGGTATGACTGTTAATAATCATATTAGGTGGCGAGTCAACAGACAAATCGCTATGCACTGTTAATCATATTGTATTTAGAGTCAACCTGAAAATCGTTATGTACTCTTAGTTATATTATGTGGAGAGTCAACAGGCAAATCGGAATGCACTGTTAATCATGCTACAAGGAGAGTCAACAGACAAATTTATATGCACTGTCGATCATATTAAGAGGAGAGTCAACAGACAAATCGGTATGCATTGTTAGTGATCTTATGTGATGCGTCAACAGGCAAATCGGTTTGCACTGTTAATAATCATATTATGTGGAGAGTCAACAGGCAAATCGTTATGCACTGTTAATCATATCATGTGGAGAGTCAACAGGCAAATCTGCATGCACTGTTAATCATATTATGTGGAGAGTCAACAAGCAAATCGGTATGCACTGTCAATCATATTATGGGGAGAGTCAACAAGCAAATTGGTTTGCACTGTTAATCATATTATATAGTCCACATGCGAATCGATATTCACTGTAAACAGGCAAATCGGTATGCACAGTCAATCTTATAATGTTGAGAGTGAACAGGCGAGACGGTATGCACTGCTAATCATTATAAGTTGAGAGTCAACAGGCTAACCGGTGTACACTATTAATCATACGATGTGGAAAGTCAACAGGCAAATCGGTATGCACTGTCAATCATATAATGTTGGGAGTGAACAGGCGAAACGGTAAGCACTGTTAATCATTATAAATGGAGAGTGGACAGGCAAATCGGTAGGCACTGTTAATCATATTATGTGGAGAGACAACGGGCAATTCGGTATGCACTGTTAATCGTTTTATGTGGAGAGTCAACAGGCAAATCCGTATGCACTGTTATCCATATTATGTGGAGAGTCAACAGATAAATCGGTATGTTCCGTTTATCACAATATATGGAGAGCCAACAGGCAAATCGGTATGCTCTGTTATTCATATTATGTGGAGAGTCAACAGGCAAATCGGTATGTACTGTTAATTATATTATATGGAGAGTCAACAGACAAATCGAATGTACGAAAGATCATGCCACATAGAGAGTCAACAGACAAATCGGTATGCACTGTTGATCATATTAAGAGGAGAGTCAACAGACAAATCGCCATGCACTGTTAATGATATCATGCGAAGCATCAACAGGCAAATCGGTATGCACTGTTAATAATCATATTATGTGGAAAGTCAACAGACAATCGCTATGCACTGTTAATCATATTGTATTCAGAGCCTACAGGCAAATCGGTATTCACTGTAATTCATATCATGTGGAGAGTCATCTGGCAAATTTGTATGCACTGTTAATCCTATTATGTGAAGAGTCAAGAGGCAAATCAGTATGCACTGTTTATCATATTATGTGGAGAGTCAACAGGCAAATCGGTATACACTGTTAATCATACGATGTGGAGAGTCAACAGGCAAATCGGTATGCGTTCATAATCATATTATGCGGAGAGTCGACAGACAAATCGGTAGGCACTGTTAATCATATTATGTTGAGAGTCAACGGGCAATTCGGTATGCACTGTTAATCGTATTATGTGGAGAGTCAACAGGCAAATCGGTATGCACTGTTATTCATATTATGTGGAGAGTCAACTGGCTAATCAGTATGTACTGTTAATTATATTATATGGAGAGTCAACAGGCAAATCGGAATGCACTGTTAATCATGCTCCGTGGAGAGTCAACAGACAAATCGGTATGCACTGTTGATCATATTAAGAGGAGAGTCAACAGACAAATCGCTATGCACTGTTAACGATATCATGTGAAGCGTCAAAAGGCAAATCGGTATGCACTGTTAATAATCATATTATGTGGAGATTCAACAGACAAATCGCTATGCACTGTTCATCATATTGTATTTAGAGTCAAACTGCAAATCGGTATGTACTCATAGTTATATTATGTGGAGAGTCAACAGGCAAATCAGAATGAACTAATGCACTGTTAATCATGCTTCGTGGAAAGTCAACAGACAAATCGGTATGCACTGTTGATCATATTTAGAGGAGAGTCAACAGACAAATCGCTATGCACTGTTAACGACATCATGCGAAGCATCAACAGGCAAACCGGTATGCACTGTTAATAATCATATTATGTGGAGAGTCAACATACAAATCGCTATGCACTGTTAATCATATTGTATTCAGAGTCTACAGGGAAATTGGTATGCACACTCAATCATATTACGTGGAGAGTCAACAGGCAAATCGGTAGGCACTGTTAATCAAATTATGTGGGGAGTCAACAGGCAAATCGGTATGCACTGTTAAACATATTATGTGGAGAGTCAACAAGCAAATTGTTTTGCACTGTTTATCATAATATATGGAGAGTCCACATGCGAATCGATATTCACTGTCAATCATTCTATGTGGAGAGTCAACAGCCAAATCGGTGAGCACTGTCAATCATATTATGTTGAGAGTCAACAGGCGAAACGGTATGCACTGCTATTCATTATAAGTGGAGAGCCAATAGGCAAGTCGGTATACACTGTTAATCATATGATGTGGAGAGTCAACAGGCAAATCGGTATGCGCTCATTATCATATTATGCAGAGAGTCGACAGGCAAATCGGTAGGCACTGTTAATCATATTATGTGGAGCGTCAACGGGCAATACGGTATGCAGTGTTAATCGTATTATTTGGAGAGTCAACAGGCAGAACGGTATGCACTGTATTCTATAAAATTTTGAGAGTCAACAGGCAAATCGGTATGCTCTGGTAGAAATGTTACGTGGAGAATCAACAGGTGAAACGGTATCCACTGGTAATCATATTATGTTGAGAGTCAACAGGCAAATCGGTATGCACTGTTACTCATATTATGTGCAGAATCAACAGGTAAATCATTATGAACTGTTGATCATATTTTGTAGAGTCAACAGACAAATCGGTATGCACTGTTAGTCATATTATGTGGAGAGTCAACAGACATAATGGTATGCACTGTTAACCATATTATGTTGAGAGTCAACAGAAAAATCGGTATGCACTGTTAATCATATTATTATGAGAGTCAACAGGCAAATCGGTATGCACTGTGTATTATATCATGTTTAGAGTCAACAGGCAAATCTGTATGCACTGTTAATCATATTATGTGGAGAGTCAACAGGCAAATCGGTATGCACTGTCAATCATATTATGGGGTGAGTAAACTAGCAAATTGGTTTGCACTGTTAATCATATTATATAGAGAGTCCACATGCTAATCGATATTCACGGTCAATAATTGTATGTGGGGGGTCAACATGCAAATCGGTATGCACTGTCAATCATATAATGTTGAGAGTGAACAGGTGGAACGGTATGCACTGCTAATCATTATAAGTGGAGAGACAACAGGCAAATCGGTATACACTGTTAATCATACGATGTGGAGAGTCAACAGGCAAATCGGTATGCGTTCATAATAATATTATGCGGAGAGTCGACAGGCAAATCGGTAGCCACTGTTAATCATATTATGTTGAGAGTCAACGGGCAATTCGGTATGCACTGTTAATCGTATTATGTGGAGAGTCAACAGGCAAATCGGTATGCACTGTTATTCATATTATGTGGAGAGTCAACTGCCAAATCAGTATGTACTGTTAATTATACTATAGGGAGAGTCAACAGGCAAATCGGAATGCACTGTTAATCATGCTTCGTGGAGAGTCAACAGCCAAATCGGTATGCACTGTTGATCATATTAAGAGGAGAGTCAACAGACAAATCGCTATGCACTGTTAACGATATCATGTGAAGCGTCAACAGGCAAATCGGTATGCACTGTTAATAATCATATTATGTGGAGATTCAACAGACAAATCGCTATGCACTGTTCATCATATTGTATTTAGAGTCAAACTGCAAATCGGTATGAACTCTTATTTATATTATGTGGAGAGTCAACAGGCAAATCAGATTGCACTGTTAATCATGCTTCGTGGAAAGTCAACAGACAAATCGGTATGCACTGTTGATCATATTAAGAGGAGAGTCAACAGACAAATCGCTATGCACTGTTAACGACATCATGCGAAGCATCAACAGGCAAATCGGTATGCACTGTTAATAATCATATTATGTGGAGACTCAACAGACAAATTGCTATGCACTGTTAATCATATTGTATTCAGAGTCTACAGGGAAATCGGTATGCACACTCAATCATATTACGTGGAGAGTCAACAGGCAAATCGGTAGGCACTGTTAATCAAATTATGTGGGGAGTCAACAGGCAAATCGGTATGCACTGGTGATCATACTATGTGAGAGTCAACTGGCAAATCGGTATGCACTGTTTTTCATATTTTGTTAGACTCAACGCGCAAATCGGCATGCATTGTTATTCAAATCATGTGGAGAGTCAACGGCAAATCGGTAGGTACTGTTAATTATATTATGTGAAAAATCAACAGGCAAATCGGAATACACTGTTAATCATGCTATGTGAAGAGTCAACAGACAAATCGGTATGCACTGTTGATCATATTAAGAGGATAGTCAACAGACAAATCGGTATGAACTGTTTATGATATTATGTGAAGCGTCCGCAGGAAAATCGGTATGCACTGTTAATAATCATATTATGTGGAGAGTCAACAGACAAATCGGTATGGACTGTTAATCCTATTGTGTTTAGGGTTAACAGGCAAATCGGTATGCACTGTTAATCATATTATGTGGAGAGTCAACAGGCAAATCTGTATGCACTGTTAATCATATTATGTGGAAAGTCAACAGGCAAATCGGTATGCACTGCTAAACATATTATGTGGAGAGTCAACAAGCAAATTGTTTTGCACTGTTTATCATAATATATGGAGAGTCCACATGCGAATCGATATTCACTGTCAATCATTCTATGTGGAGAGTCAACAGCCAAATCGGTGAGCACTGCCAATCATATTATGTTGAGAGTCAAAAGGCGAAACGGTATGCACTGCTGTTCATTATAAGTGGAGAGCCAATAGGCAAATCGGTATACACTGTTAATCATATGATGTGGAGAGTCAACAGGCAAATCGGTATGCGCTCATTATCATATTATGCCGAGAGTCGACAGGCAAATCGGTAGGCACTGTTAATCATATTATGTGGAGCGTCAACGGGCAATACGGTATGCAGTGTTAATCGTATTATTTGGAGAGTCAACAGGCAAATCGGTATGCACTGTATTCTATAAAATTTTGAGAGTCAACAGGCAGAACGGTATGCTCTGGTAGTAATGTTACGTGGAGAATCAACAGGTGAAACGGTATGCACTGGTAATCATATTATGTTGAGAGTCAACAGGCAAATCGGTATGCACTGTTACTCATATTACGTATGTGCAGAATCAACAGGTAAATCATTATGAACTGTTGATCATATTATGTAGAGAGTCAACAGACAAATCGGTATGCACTGTTAGTCATATTATGTGGAGAGTCAACAGACATAATGGTATTCACTGTTAACCATATTATGTTGAGAGTCAACAGAAAAATCGGTATGCACTGTTAATCATATTATTATGAGAGTCAACAAGCAAATCGGTATGCACTGTGTATTAAATCATGTGGAGAGTCAACAGGCAAATCTGTATGCACTGTTAATCATATTATGTGGAGAGTCAACAGGCAAATCGGTATGCACTGTCAATCATATTATGGGGTGAGTAAACTAGCTAATTGGTTTGCACTGTTAATCATATTATATAGAGAGTCCACATGCGAATCGATATTCACGGTCAATCATTGTATGTGGGGAGTCAACATGCAAATCGGTATGCACTGTCAATCATATAATGTTGAGAGTGAACAGGTGAAATGGTATGCACTGCTAATCATTATAAGTGGAGAGACAACAGGCAAATCGGTATACACTGTTAATCATACGATGTGGAGAGTCAACAGGCAAATCGGTAGGCACTGTTAATCATATTATGTGGAGCGTCAACGGGCAATTCTGTATGCACTGTTAATCGTATTATGTGGAGAGTCAACTGGCAAATCCGTATGCACTGTTATTCATATTATGTGAAGAGTCAACAGACAAATCGGTACGTACTGTTTATCAAAATACGTGGAGAGTCAACAGGCAAATCGGTATGCAAGGTTATTCATATTATGTGGAGAGTCAACTGGCAAATCGGTATGTACTGTTAATTATATTATATGGAGATTCAACAGGCAAATCGGAATGCACTGTTATTCATTCTTCGTGGAGAGTCAACAGTCAAATCGGTATGCACTGTTGATCATATTAAGAGGAGAGTCAACAGACAAATCGCTATGCACTGTTAACGATATCATGTGAAGCGTCAACAGGCAAATCGGTACGCACTGTTAAAAATCATATTATGTGGAGAGTCAACAGACAAATCGCTATGCACTGTTAATCATATTGTATTTAGAGTCAACCTGCAAATCGGTATGTACTCTTAGTTATATTATGTGGAGAGTCAACAGGCAAATTGGAATACACAGTTAATCATGCTATGTGGAGAGTCAACAGACAAATCGGTATGCACTGTTGATCATATTAAGAGGATAGTCAACAGACAAATCGGTATGAACTGTTTATGATATTATGTGAAGCGTCCACAGGCAAATCGGTATGCACTGTTAATAATCATATTATGTGGAGAGTCAACAGACAAATCGGTATGGACTGTTAATCCTATTGTGTTCAGGGTCAACAGGCAAATCGGTATGCACTGTTAATCATATTATGTGGAGAGTCAACAGGCAAATCTGTATGCACTGTTAATCATATTATGTGGAAAGTCAACAGGCAAATCGGTATGCACTGCTAAACATATTATGTGGAGAGTCAACAAGCAAATTGTTTTGCACTGTTTATCATAATATATGGAGAGTCCACATGCGAATCGATATTCACTGTCAATCATTCTATGTGGAGAGTCAACAGCCAAATCGGTGAGCACTGCCAATCATATTATGTTGAGAGTCAACAGGCGAAACGGTATGCACTGCTGTTCATTAAAAGTGGAGAGCCAATAGGCAAATTGGTATGCATTTTTAGTCATATTATGTGGAAAATCAACAGGCAAATTGGTATGCGCTCATAATAATAATATGTGGAGAGTCGAAAGGCAAATCGGTATGCACTGTAATCATATTATGTGGACAGTCAACAGGCAAATCGGTATGCACTGTTAATAATATAATGCTGAGAGTCAACAGGCAAATTGGAATGCACTGTTAATCATGTTACGTGGAGAATCAACAGGCAAATCGGTTTGCACTGGTAATCATATTATATGAAGAGTCAACTGTCAAATCGGTATGCACTAGCAATCATACTATGTGGAGAGTAAACAGGCGAATCGGTGTGTTTTGTTGATCATTTTAAGTGGAGAATCAACAGGCAAATCGGTATGCACTGTTAATCATCATTTGTGGAGAGTCAACGGGCAAATCGGCATGCACTGTTAATCATATAATGTTGAAAGCCCACAGGCAAATCGGTATGCACTGTTAATCATGTTACGTCGAGAATCACCAGGCAGATCGGTATGCACTGTCAATCGTATTATGTTGAGAGTCAACTGGCAAATTGGTTTGCACTGTTAATCATATTATATGAAGAGTCATAATGCAAATCGATATGCACTGTCAATCATATCATGTGGAGAGGCAACAGACAAATCGTTATGCACTGACAATCATATAATGTGGAGAGTTAACTGGTGAATCGTTATGCACTGTTAATCATTATGAGTGAAGAGTCAACAGTCAAATCGGTCTGCACTGTTAATCATATTGTGTGGAGAGTCAACATGCAAATCGATATGCACTGCTTATCATATTATGTGGAGATTCGACAGGCAAATCGGGATGCACTGTTAATCATACAATATGGACAATCAAAAGGCAAATCGGTATGCACTGTTAATCATATTACGTCTCGAGTCAACAGGCAAATCAGTATGCACTGTTAATCATATTATGAGGAGATTCAACAGGCAAATCGGTATGCACTGTTAATCATGTTATGTAGAGAGTCAACAGGCAAATCATTATGAAGTATTAATCATATTATGTAGAGAGTCAACAGACAAATCGGTATGCACTGTAAACCATATTATGTGAAGAGTCAACAGACAGAATGATATGCACTGTTAACCATATTATGTTGAGAGTCAACAGACAAATCGGTATGCACTGTTAATCATATTATGATGCGAGTCAACAGGCAAATCGTTATGCACTATTATTCATTTATGTGGAGAGTCAGCAGGCAAATCGGTATGCATTGTTAATCATATTATGTGGAAAATCGAATTGCACTGTTAATCATATTATGCGGAGAGTCAACAGATAAATCGGAATGCACTCCTAATTATATGTTGTGGAGAGTCAACAGGATAATCGGTTCGCACTGTTAATCATATTATGTGGAGATTCAACAAGAAATTCTGTAGGCAATGGTAATCGTAACATGTGGAGAGTCAACAGGCAAATCCGTATGCACTGTTATTCATATTATGTGGAAAGTCAACAGACAAATCGGTATGTACTTTTTATCACATTATGTGAAGAGTCAACAGGCAAATCGGTATGCACTGTTATTCATATTATATGGAGAGTCAACAGGCAAATCGGTATGTACTGTTAGTTATATTATGATGAGAGTCAACAGGCAAATCGGACTGCACTGTTAATCATACCACGTGGGGAGTCAATAGACAAATCGGTAAGCACTGTCAATTATATTAAGAGGAGGGTCAACAGACAAATCGGTATGCATTGTTAATGATATTATGTGAAGCGTCAACAGGCAAATCGGTTTGCACTGTAAATGATCATATTATGTGGAGAGTCAACAGACGAATCGCTATGCACTGTTAATCATATTGTATTTAGAGTCATCAGGCAAATCGGTATGCACTGTTAGTTATATTATGTGGAGAGTCAACAGGCAAATTGGAATGCACTGTTAATCATGCTACGTGGAGAGTCAACAGACAAATCGGTATTGACTGTCGATCATATTAAGAGGAGAGTCAACAGACAAGTCGGTATGCATAGTTAATGATATTATGTGAAGTGTCAACAGGCAAATCGGTTTACGCTGTTAATAATCATACTATGTGGAGAGTCAACAGACAAATCGCTATGCACAGTTAATCATATTGTATTTAGAGTCAACAGGCAAATCGGTATGCACTGTTAATCATATCATATGAAGAGTCAACAGGCAAATCTGTATGCACTGTTAATCATATTATGTGGAGAGTCAACAGGCAAATCGGTATGCACCGTCAATCATATTATATAGAGAGTCCACATGCGAATCGACACTCACTGTCTATCATTGTATGTGGAGAGTCAACAGGCAAATCGGTATGCACTGTCAATCATATAATGTTGAGAGTGAACAGGCGAAACGGTATGCACTGCTAATCATTATAAGTTGAGAGTCAACAGGCAAATCGGTATACATTGTTAATCATACGATGTGGAGAGTCAACAGGCAAATCGTAATGCGTTCATAATCATATTATGCGGAGAATCAACAGGCAAATCGGTAGGCACTGTAAATCATATTAGGTGGAGAATCAACGGACAATTCGGTATGCACTGTTAATCGTATTATGTGGAGAGCCAACAGGCAAATCCGTATGCACTGTTATTCATATTATGTGGAGAGTCAACAGAGAAATCGGTATGTACTGTTTATCACAATGTGTGGAGAGTCAACTGGCAAATCGGTATGTACTGTTATTCATATTGTATTTAGAGTCAACAGGCAAATTGGTATGCACTGATAATCATATCATGTGGAGAGTCAACAGGCAAATCTGTATTCACTGTTAATCATATTATGGGGAGAGTCAACAGGCAAATCGGCATGCACTGTTAATAATCATTTTTTGTGGAGAGTCAACAGACAAATCGCTATGCACTATTAATCATATTGTATTTAGAGTCAACAGGCAAATTAGTATGCTCTGTTAATCATATCATGTGGAGAGTCAACAGGCAAATCTGTATTCACCGTTAATCATATTATGGGGAGAGTTAACAGGCGAATCGGATGGCACTGTCAATCATATGATGGTGAGAGTGAACAAGCAAATTGGCTTGCACTGTTAATCATATTATAAAGAGAGTCCATATGCGAATCGATATTCACTGTCAATCATTGTATGTGGAGAGTCAACAGGCAAATCGGTATGCACTGTCAATCATATAATGTTGAGAGTGAACAGGCGAAACGGTATGCACTGCTAATCATTATAAGTGGAGAGTCAACAGGCAAATCGGTATACACTGTTAATCATAGGATGTGGAGAGTCAACAGGCAAATCGGTATACGTTCATAATCATATTATGCGGAGAGTCGACAGGCAAAACGGTAGGCACTGTTAATCGTATTATGTGGAGAGTGAACGGGCAATTCGGTATGCATTGTTAATCGTATTATGAGGAGAGTCAACAAGCAAATCCGTATGCACTGTTATTCATATTATGTGGAAAGTCAAAAGACAAATCGGTATGTATTGTTTATCACAATATGTGGAGAGTCGACTGGCAAATCGGTATGCACTGTTATTCATATTATGTGGAGAGTCAACAGGCAAATCGGTATGTACTGTTAATTATATTATATGGAGAGTCAACAGGCCAATCGGAATGCACTATCAATCATGCTACGTGGAGAGTCAACAGACAAATCGGTATGCACTGTTGATCATATTAAGAGGAGAGTCAACAGACAAATCGCTATGCACTGTTAACTATATCAGGTGCAGCGTCAACAGGCAAATCGGTATGCACTGTTAATAATCATATTATGTGGAGAGTCAACAGACAAATCGCTATGCACTGTTAATCATATTGTATATAGAGTCAACAGGCAAATCGGTATGCACTGTAAGTCATATCATGTGGAGAGTCAACAGGCAAATCGGTATGCACTGTTTATCATATTATGTGGACATTAAACAGTAAAATCGGTATGCTCACTTTATCATGTTACATGGAGAGTCAACAGGCAAATCGGTAGACACTGTTAATCAAATTATGTGGGGAGTCAACAGGCAAATCGGTAGGTACTGTTAATTATATTATGTGGAGAGTCAACAGGCAAATCGGAATGCACTGTTAATCATATTTTATTAGAGTCAACACGCAAATCGGCATGCACTGTTATTCATATCATGTGGAGAGTCAACATGCATATCGGTAGGTACTGTTAATTATATTATGTGGAGAGTCATCAGGCAAATCGGAATGCACTGTCAACAGACAAATCGGTATGCACTGTTGTCACCAGACAAATCGGTAAGCACTGTTGATCATATTAGGAGGAGAGTCAACAGACAAATCGGTATGCACTGTTTATGATATTATGTGAAGCGTCAACTGGCAAATTGGTACGCACTGTTAATAATCATATTATGTGGAGAGTCAACAGACAAATCGGTATGGACTGTTAATCATATTCTGTTTAGGGTCACCAAGCAAATCGGTATTCACTGTTAATCATATTATGTGTAGAGTCAACACGCAAATCTGTATGCACTGTTAATCATATTATGTGGAGAGTCAACAGGCAAATCGGTATGCACTGTTAATCATATTATGTAGAGAGTCAACAAACAAATTGTTTTGCACTGTTAATCATAATATATGGGGAGTCCACATGCGAATCGATATTCACTGTCAATCATTCTATGTGGAGAGTCAACAGCCAAATCGGTATGCACTGTCAATCATATTATGTTGAGAGTCAACGACAGTGGCTTACCGATTTGCCTGTTGACTCTCCAAGTAATATGATTAAGTGTGCATACAGATTTGACTGTTGACTGTCCACATAATATGATAAACATTGCATACCGATTTGCCTGTTGACTCTCCATATAATATGATTAACATTGCATACAGATTTGCCTTTTGACTCTCCACAGAGTAGAATTAACAGTGCATACCGATTTGCCTGTTGACTCTCCACATTGTTAGATTAAAGTGCATACAAAGTTGCCTGTTGACTATCAATATAGCATGATTAACAGTGCAAACCGATTCGCCTGTTGACTCTCCACATAATATGAATATGTGCATACCGATTTGCCTGTTGACTCTCAACATAATGTGATTGACAGTACATACCGATTGGCCTGGTGACTCGCCACATAAAATGAATAACAGTGCATACTGATTTGCCTTTTGACTCTAAACATAATATGATTAATATTGCATACAGAATTGCCTATTGACTCTCCACCTATTATGATTAACAGTGCGACCCGATTTGCCTGTTGACTCGCCTCATAATATGATTAACAGTGCATAACGTTTTTTTTCACTCCCTGCATAATATCATTAACAGTGCTCACCGATTTGCCTGTTGACTCTCCACATAGATTGATTAACAGTGTAAACTGATTTGCCTGTCGGCTATCCGCGTAGTATGATTAACAGTAGCCTACTGATCTGCCTGTTGACTCACCACATAGTTCGATCAACAGTGCATACCGATTAGCCTGTTGACTCGCCACATAATTTGATTAACAGTGCATACCGATTTGCCACTTGACTCCCACAGAGTAAGATTAAAAGTGCTTACCGATTTGCCTTTTGACTCTCCACATAATTTTATTTACAGTGCATACCAATTTGCCTGTTGACTCTCCACATACTATGATTACCAGTGCATACTGTTTTACCTGTTGATTCTCCACGTAACATGATTACCAGTGCATACCGATTTGCCTGTTGACTCTCAACATTTTGTAGAATACAGTGCATACCGATTTGCCTGTTGACTCTCCACATAATACGATTAACAGTGCATATCGAATTGCCCGTTGACTCTCCACATGATATAATTAACAGTGCCTACCGATTTGCCTGTCGACTCTCCACATAGAATGATCATGAGCGCATACCGATTTGCCTGTTGCCTCTCCACATCATATGATTAACAGTGTATACCGATTTGCCTGTTGACTCTCCACTTATAATGATTAGCAGAGCATACCGTTTCACATGTTGACTCTCAACATACTATGATTGCCAGTGCATTCCGATTTGGCTGTTGACTCTTAACATAGAATGATTGACTGTGAATATCGATTCGCAGGTGGACTCTCCGTATAATATGATTCACAGTGCAAACCGATTTGCTTTTTTACTCTCCACTTAACATGATTAACAGTGCATACCGATTTGCCTGTTGACTCTCCACATAATATGATTAACAGTGCATACAGATTTGCCTGTTGACACTCCACATAATATGATTAACAGTGCATACCGATTTGCCTGTTGGCTCTAAACACAATATGATTAACAGAGCATACCGATTCGTCTGTTGACTCTCCACATAATATGATTATTAACTGTGCATACCGATTTGCCTCTTGACTCTTCACATAATATCATTAACAGTGCATGCCGATTTGTCTGTTGACTTTCCACATAGTTCGATTAAAAGTGCATACCAATTTGCCTGTTGTCTCTCCACATAATAGGATTAAAGTGCATACCGATATGCCTGTCGACTCTTCACATAATATTATTATGAGCGCATACCAATTTGCCTGTTAATTTTCCACATAATATGATTAACAATGCATACCGATTTGCCTGCTGACTCTCCACATAAAATGATTGATAGTGCATAACAATTTGCCTGTTGACTCTCAAAATAATATGATTCACAGTGCATACCGATTTGTCTGTTACTTCTCCACATATTATGATTGATAGTGCATACCCTTCTGTCTGTTGACTCTCCACAAAATATGATTAACAGTGCATACCGATTTGCCTGTTGACTCTTCACGTAATACGTTTCACAGTGCATACCGATTTGCCTGTTGACTCTCGATATAATATGATTAACAGTGCATACCGATTTGCCCGTTGACTCTCCACAACATACGATTAACAGTGCATGCCGATTTGTCTGTTGACTATCCACATAATATGTTTAACAGTGGCCTACTGATTTGCCTGTTGACTCTCCACATAATATAATTAACAGTACATACCGATTTGCCTGTTGACTCTCATCATAAGATGAATAACAGTGCACACCGATTTGCCTGTTGGCTCTCCACATAATGTGATGAACAGTACATACCGATTTGTCTGTTGACTGTCACCATAATATGAAAAACAGTGTATACGGATTTGCCTGTTGACTCTCCACATTATATGATTGCCATTGCATACAGATTTTTCCTTTTGACTCTCCACATAATATGATAAACAGTGCGAACCGATTATCCTCTTGACTCTCCACATAACATGATTAACAGTGCCTACCGATTTGCCTGTCGACTCTCCACATAAAATGAACATGAGCGCATACTGATTTGCCTGTTGACCCTCGCTCATAATGATCAACAAAGCACATCGATTCGCCTGTTTACTCTCCACATAATATGATTGACAGTGCATACCGATTTGCCGGTTGACTCTTCACATAATATGATTAACAGTGCAAACCGATTTGCCTTTTGATTCTCCACGTAACATGATTATCAGTGCATACCAATTTCCTTGTTAGCTTCCAGCACTATATGATTATTAGTGTATACCGATTTGCCTGTTGACTGTCCACATAATATGATTACAGTGCATACCAATTTGCCGGTCGACTCTCCACATAATATTACTATTATGAGCGCAAACCAATTTGGCTGTTGATTTTCCAAATAATATGACTAGAAATGCATACCGATTTGCCTGCTGACTCTCCACATAAAATGATTGATAGTGCATAACAGGTTGCCTATTGACTCTCAACCTAATATGATTAACAGTGCATACCGATTTGCCTGTTGACTCCTCACATAATAGGTTTCACAGTGCATACCGATTTGCCTGTTGGCTCTATACATAATATGATTAACAGTGCATACCGATTCGCCTGCTGACTCTCCACATAAAATTATTAATAGTGCATAACAATTTGCCTGTTGACTCTCAACATAATACGATTAACATTGCATAGCGATTTTTCTGTTAACTCTCCAAATAATATGATCAACAGTGCATACCATTCTGTCTGTTGACTCTCCACATGATATGACTAACAGTGCATACCGATTTGCCTGTTGACTCTTCACATAATACGTTTCACAGTGCACACCGATTTGCCTGTTGACTATCCACATAATATGAGTAAGAGTCACCTACTGATTTGCCTGTTGACTCTAAACGTAATATGATTAAGTCTGCATACCGATTTGACTGTTGACGGTCCACATACTATGAACAACAGTGCATATCATTCTGTCTGTTGACTCTCCACATAATATGATTAAGTGTGCATACCGATTTGCCTGCTGACTCTTCATATAATACGTTTCACAGTGCATACCGATTCGCCTGTTGACTCTCCATGTAATATTGTTAACAGTGCTTACAGATTTGCATGTTGACTATCCACATAATATGATTAACAGTGCATACCGATTTGCCAGTTGACTCTCCTCATATTATTAATAACATTGCATACCAATTTGTCTGTTGACTCTCTACATAATATGATTACCATTGCATACCAATTTGTCATTTGACTCTCCTCATAATATGATTAACAGTGCATAACGATTTGCCTGTTGACTCTCCACATATTATGATAACCAGTGCATACCAATTTTCCTGTTTGCTACCCACATATCATGATTAACAGTGCATGCCGATTTGTCTGTTGACTCTCCAAATATTATGACTAACAGTGCATACTGAATCGCTTGGTGACTCTCCACATAATATTAATAACAGTGCATACCAATTGTCTGTTGACTCTCCACATAATTTGATTAGCAGTGCATACCAACTTGTCTGTTGACTCTCCACGTAATATGATTAACAGTGCATAACGATTTGCCTGTTGACTCTCCACATATTATGATTACCAGTGCATACCGATATGTCCAATGACTCTCCACAAAATAGGATTAACATTGATACTGATTTGTCTATTGACCCCCCACATAATATGATAAACAGTGCATACTGAATTGCCTGTTGACTCTCCACGTAATATTATTAAGTGTGCATACCAATTTGACTGTTGACTGTACACATAATATGATAAACAGTGCATACCGATTAACCCGTTGAATCTCCATTTTATTTGATTAACAGTGGATAGAGATTTGTCTGTTGACTCTCCACATTATATGATTATCATTGGATACAGATTTTCCGGTTGACACTCCACATAATTTGATAAACAGTGCGAACCGATTATCCTGTTGACTCTCCACATAATATGACTAACAGTGCATGCCGATTTGTCTGTTGACTCTCTACATAATATGATTAATAGTTCAAAATGATTTTCTCGTCGACTCTCCACACAATATGATTAGAAGTGCATATCGATTTGCCTGTTAACTCTCGACATAATATGATCAACAGTGCATACCGAGGTGCCTGATGACTTTCTACATAATATGATTGATAGTTCATAACGATTTGCCTGTTGACTCTCCGCAAAGCATGATTAAGAGTGCATACCGATATGCCTGTTCAATCTCCACATAATATGATTAACAGTGCATACTGATTTGCCTGTTGACTCGTGACGTAATATGATTAACAGGGCATAACAATTTGCCTGATGACTCTCAACATTAAGTGATTAACAGTGAATAACGATTCACCAGTTAACTCTCCACATGATATGATTGTCAGTGCATAACGATTTGTCTGTTGCCTCTCCACGTAATATGATTGACAGTGCATATCAATTTGCATTATGACTCTTCATATAATATGATTAACAGTGCAAACCAATTTGCCAGTTGACTCTCAACCTAATACGATTAACAGTGCATACCGATCTGCCTGTTGATTCTCGATGTAACATGATTAACAGTGCATACCGATTTTCAGTGGGCTTTCAACATTATATGATTAACAGTGCATGCCGATTTGCCTGTTGACTCTTCACTTATAATGATCAACAGAGCACACCGATTCGCCTGTTTACTCTCCACATAATATGATTGATAGTGCATACTGAATCGCCGGTTGACTCTTCACATAATATGATCAACAGTGCAAACCGATTTGCCTGTTGATTCTCCACGCAACATGATTAACAGTGCATACCGATTTGCCTGTTGACTCTCAGCATTATATTATTAACAGTGCATACCGATTTGCCTGTTGACTGTCCACACAATATGATTACAGTGCATACCGATTTGCTCGTCGACTCTCCACATAATATTATTATGAGCGCATACCAATTTTCCTGTTGATTTCCAACATAATATGACTAAAAAATGCATACCGATTTTCCAGCTGACTCTCCACATGAAATGATTGATAGTGCATAAAAATTTGCCTATTGACTCTCAACATAATATGATTAACAGTGCACACTGATTTGTCTGTTGACTCTCCAGATAATATGATTAACAGTGCATACCATTCTGTCTGTTGACTCTCCACATAATATGATTAACAGTGCATACTGAATTGTCTGTTGACTCTCCACGTAATTTGATTAAGTGTGCATACCAATTTGACTGTTGACTGTTAACATAATATGATAAACAGTGCAGACCGATTAACCTGTTGACTCTCCATATAATTTGATTAACAGTGGATAAGGATTTGCCTGTTGACTCTCAACATAGTTTGATTAACAGTCCATACCGATTTGCCCATTGACTCTCCACATAATATGATTATAAGGGCATACCAATTTGCCTGTTGACTCTCCAAATTGGATGATTAACAGTGCATACCGGTTTGCCTGTTCACTCTCCACATAAAATGAATAACAGTGCATTTCTATTTGTCTGTTGACTCTTCACGTTTTATGATAAACAGTGCATGCAGATTTACCTGTTGACTCTCCACATATTATGATTAACAGTGCATACCAATCTTCCTGTTCACTTCCCACATTTTATGATTAACAGTGCATGCCGATTTGTCTTATGTCTCTACACATAATTTGGCTAACAGTGCATACTGAATCGCTTGTTGACTCTCCACATAATATTATAAACAGTGCATACCGTTTTGCCAGTTGACTCTCCACATAATATGATTTACAGTACATACCGATTTGCCTGTTGACTCTCTGTATTTTATAAATAACAGTGCATACCAATTTGTATGTTGACTCTCCACATAATATGATTAACAGTGCATACCGATTTGCCTGTTGATTCTCCATATAATATGATTAACGGTGCATACCAATTTGCCTGTTGACTCTCCACATAATAGGATTAACAGTGCAAACCGAATTGCCTTTTGATTCTCCACGTAACATGATAAACAGTGCATACCGATTTCCTTGTTGACTTCCAGCACTATATAATTAACAGTGCATACCGATTTGCCTGTTGACTTTCGACATAATATAATTAACAGTGCATACCGATTTGCCTGTTGACTCTCCATATAATAAGATTAACAAAGCATGCCGATTTGCCTGTTGACTGTCCACATAATATGAGTAACAGTGGCCTACTGATTTACCTGTTGACTCTCCACGTAATGTGATTAAGTCTGCATACCGATTTGACTGTTGACGGTCCACATACTATGAACAACAGTGCATATCATTCTGTGTGTTGACTCTCCATGTAATATTGTTAACAGTGCATACAGATTTGCATGTTGACTCTCCACATAATATGACTAACAGTGCATACCCATTTACCAGTTGACTCTCCTCATATTATGAATAATATTGCATACCAATTTATCTGTTGACTCTCCACATAATATGATTAACAGTGCATAACGATTTGCCTGTTGACTCTCCACATAGCATGATTAAGAGTGCATACCGATATGCCAGTTCAATCTCCACATAATATGATTACCAGTGCATACTGATTTGCCTGTTGACTCGTGACGTAATACGATTAACAGGGCATAACAATTTGCCTGATGACTCTCAACATTATATGACTAATAGTGCATAACGATTCACCAGTTAACTATCCACATGATATGATTGTCAGTGCATAACGATTTGTCTGTGGCCTCTCCACGTAATATGATTGACAGTGCATATTGATTTGCATTATGACTCTTCATATAATAGGATTAACAATGCAAACCAATTTGCCAGTTGACTCTCGACATAATACGATTAACAGTGCATACCGATCTGCCTGGTGATTCTCGACGTAACATGATTAACAGTGCATACCGATTTTCAGTGGGCTATCAACATTATATGATCAACAGTGCATGCCGATTTGCCTGTTGACTCTCCACAAAATATGATTAACAGTGCATACCGATTTGCCTGTTGACTCTCCACTTATAAAGATCAACAGAGCACACCGATTCGCCTGTTGACTCTCCACATAATATGATTGATAGTGCATACCGATTTGCCGGTTGACTCTTCACATAATATGATCAACAGTGCAAACCGATTTGCCTGTTGATTCTCCACGTAACATGATTAACAGTGCATACCGATTTGCCTGTTGACTTTCAGCGTTATATTATCAACAGTGCATACCGATTTGCGCGTTGACTGTCCACATAATATGATTACAGTGCATACCAATTTGCCCGTCGACTCTCCACATAATATTATTATGAGCGCATACCAATTTGCCTGTTGATTTTCAACATAATATGACTAAAAATGCATACCAATTTGCCAGCTGACTCTCCACATAAAATTATTGGTAGTGCATAAAAATTTGCCTATTGACTCTCAACATAATATGATTAACAGTGCCTACCGATTTGCCTGCTGACTCTCCACATAAAATGTTTAATAGTGCATAACAATCTGACTGATGACTCTCAACATAATATGATTAACAGTGCACACTGATTTGTCTGTTAACTCTCCACATAATATGATTACCAGTGCATACCATTCTGTCTGATGACTCTCCACATAATATGATTAACAGTGCATACTGAATTGCCTGTTGACTCTCCACGTAATTTGATTAAGTGTGCATACCAATTTGACTGTTGACTGTTAACATAATATGATAAACAGTGCAGACCGATTTACCTGTTGACTCTCCATATAATTTGATTAACAGTGAATAAAGATTTGCCTGGTGACTCTCAACATAGTATGATTAACAGTCCATACCGATTTGCCCGTTGACTCTCCACATAATATGATTATAAGGGCATACCAATTTGTCTGTTGACTCTCCAAATTGGATGATTACAGTGCATACCGGTTTGCCTGTTGACTCTCCACATAAAATGAATAACAGTGCATTTCGATTTGTCTGTTGACTCTTCACGTTTTATGGTAAACAGTGCATATCGATTTACCTGTTGACTCTTCACATATTATGATTAACAGTGCATACCAATCTTCCTGTTCACTTCCCACATTTTATGATTAAGAGTGCATGCCGATTTGTCTTTTGACTCTACACATAATATGGCTAACAGTGCATACTGAATCGCTTGGTGACTCTCCACATAATATTATTAACAGTGCATACCGTTTTGCCAGTTGACTCTCCACATAATATGATTAACAGTACATACCGATTTGCCTGTTGACTCTCTGTATTTCACGAATAACAGTGCATACCAATTTGTATGTTGACTCTCCACCTAATATGAATAACAGTGCATGCCGATTTGCCTGTCGACTCTCCATATAATATGATTACCGGTGCATACCGATTTGCCTGTTGACTCTCCACATAATAGGATTAAAAGGGCATACTAATTTGCCTGTTGACTTACCACATTTTATGATTAAGAGTGCATACCGATTTACCTGTTGACTCTCCACATAATATGATTGACAGTGCATACCAATTTGTCTAATGACACTCCACATAATATGATTAACAGTGCATTCCGATTCGCCTGTCGACTCTCCACATTAGTTGATTGACAGTGCCTACCGATTTGCCTGATGACTCCCCACACAATATGATTATCAGTGCATTCCGATTTGCCTGTTTACTCTCCACATAACATAATTAACAATGATATCGATTTGCGTGCTGACTCTCCACAAAATATGATTAACAGTGCATACCGATTTGCCAGTTGACTCCCACATAGTATGATTACCAGTGCCTACCGATTTGCCTGTTGACTCTCAACATTAGATGATTACCAGTGCATACCGTTTTACCTGTTGATTCTCCACGTAACATGTTTACCAGAGCATACAGATTTGCCTGTTTACTCTCCACATAACATAATTAACAATGATATCGATTTGCTTGTTGACTCTCCACATAATCATACTACGCGAATAGTCGACAGGCAAATCGGTATGCACCGTTGATCATATTATGCGGAGTCAACAGGCAAATCGGTATGCACTGTTAATCATTTTATGTGGAGAGTCAACAGGCAAATCGGTGTGCACAGTTAATCATTTCATGCGGGGAGTCAACAGACAAAACGGTTTGCATTATTAATCAATTTATGTGGAGAGTCAACATGCAAATCGGTAAATCACCGTTAATCGTACTAAGCGGGGAGAGGACGTGAAAATCGTAATATACTGTTAATCATATTGTGTGGAGAATCAACAGGCAAATCGGCATGCATTATTAATCAAATTATGCGGAGTCAACAGTCAAATCGGCATGCACTGTTAATCATAATATGTGAAGAGTCAACAGGCAAATCGGTGTGCACTGTTAATCATATTATTCGGAGTCAAAAAACCAATCGGCATGTGCTGTTAATCGTATTATGGGGAGAGTCTACAGACAAATCGGTATGCATTGGTAATCATATTATGTGGAGAGTCAACAGGCATATCGGTTTGCACTGTTAATCATATTATGTGGAGAGCTAGACAGGCAATTCTGTATGCACTGTTAATCATATTATGTTTAGAGTCAGCAGGCAAATCGGTATGCACTGATATTTATATTATGTGGAGAGTGAACATTCGAATCGGTATGTACTGTGAATCATATTATGTGGAGAGTCATAAGGTAAATCGGTATGCCCTGTTAATCATATTATGTGGAGAGTCATCAGACAGATTGTTCTGCACTGTTAACCATATTATGGTGGGAGTCAACGGACAAATCGGTAGGCACTGTTAATCATATTATGTGGAGAGTCAACAGGATAATCGGTTCGCACTGTTTATCATATTATTTGGAGACTCAAAAGGAAAATCTGTATTCAATGGTAATCATATAATGTGGAGAGTCAACAGGCAAATCCGTATGCACTGGTTTTCATATTATGTGGACAGTCAACAGACAAATCGGTATGTACTGTTTATCACATTATGTGGAGAGCCAACAGGCAAATCGGTATGCACTGTTATTCATCTTATGATGAGAGTCAACAGGCAATCGGTATGTACTGTTAATTATATTATGTCGGGAGTCAACAGGCAAATTGGTATGCACTGTGGAACGTATTACGTGAAGAGTCAACAGGCAAATCGGTATGCACTGTTAATCATATTATGTGGAGAGTCAACAGACAGAAGGGTAGGCACTATTAATCATAATATGTGAAGAGGTAACAGACAAATCGGTATGCACTATTATTCATATTATGTGGAGAGTCAAAAGGCAAATTGGCATGCATTGTTAATCATATTACGCGGATAGTCAAAAGGCAAATCGATTTGCACTGTTATTCATATTACATGGAGAGTCAAAAGGCAAATCGATATGCACCGTTGATCATATTATGCGGAGTCAACAGGCAAATCGGTATGCACTGTTAATCATATTATGTGGAGAGTCAACAGGCAAATCGGTGTGCACAGTTAATCATTTCATGCGTGGAGTCAACAGACAAAACAGTATGCATTGTTAATCAATTTATGTGGAGAGTCAACAGGCAAACCGGTAAATCACCGTTAATCGTACTACGCGGGGAGAGGACGTGAAAATCGTAATATACTGTTAATCATATTATGTGGAGAATCAACAGGCAAATCGGCATGCATTATTAATCATATTATGCGGATTCAACAGTCAAATTGGCATGCACTGTTAATCATAATATGTGAAGAAACAACAGGCAAATCGGTGTGCACTGTGAAACGTAGTACGTGAAGAGTCAACAGGCAAATCGGTATGCACTGCAAATCATATTATGTGGAGTGTCAACAGACAGAAGGGTATGCACTATTAATCATTATATGTGGAGAGGTAACAGACAAATCGGTATGCACTGTGAATCATATTATTTGGAGAGTCAACAGGCAAATTGTTATGCACTATCAATCATTTTATGTGGAGAGTCAGCAGGCAAATCGGTATGAATTGTTAATCATATTATGTGGAATATCAACAGGCAAATTGGTATGCGCTCATAATAATATTATGTGGAGAGTCGACAGGCATATCGGTATGCACTTTAATCCTACTATGTGGAGAGTCAACAAGCAAATTGATATGCATTTTTAATCGAGCTATGTGGAGAGTCAACAGACAAATCGGCATGCACTGTTAATGATATTATGTGAAGAGTCAAGAGGCAAATCTGTATGCACTGTCAATCATATTATGTGGAGAGTCAACATGTGAAACGGTATGCTCTGCTAATCATTGTAAGTGGAGAGTCAACATGCAAATCGGTATGCGCTAATGATCATTCTATGTGGAGAGTCGACAGGCAAATCGGTAGGCTCTGTTAATCATATTATGTGGAGAGTCAACGGGCAATTCGATATGCACTGTTAATCGTATTATGTGGAGAGTCAACAGGCAAATCGGTATGCACTGTATTCTATAAAATGTTGAGAGTCAACAGGCATATCGGTATGCACTGGTTATCATGTTACGTGGAGAATCAACAGGTAAAACAGTATGCACTGGTAATCATAGTATGTGGAGAGTCAACGGGCAAATTGGTATGCACTGTTAATCAAATTATATGGAGAGTCAAAAGGCGAATCGGTATGCACTTGTAATAATACTCTGTGGAAGTCAACTGGCAAATCGGTATGCACTGTTAATCAAATTATGTGGAGAGTCAACAGGCAAATCGGTATGCACTGTTAATCGAACTATGTGGAGAGTCAACAGGCAAATCAGTAGGCTACTGTTGATCATACTACGCGAATAGCCGACAGGTAAATCAGTATACACTGTTAATCATTCTATGTGTAGAGTCAACAGGCAAATCGGTGAGCACTGTTTATGATATTATGCAGGGAGTAAAAAAAAAGTTATGCACTGTTAATCATATTATGTGGAGAGTCAACAGGCAAATCGGTTCGCACTGTTAATCATATTAGGTGGAGAGTCAACAGGCAATTCTGTATGCAATATTAATCATATTATGTTTAGAGTCACAAGGCAAATCAGTATGCACTGTCTTCATTTTATGTGGCGAGTCACCAGGTAATCGGTATGTACTGTCAATCACTTTATGTTGAGAATCAACAGGCAAATCGGTATGCACATATTCATATTATGTGGAGAGTCAACAGGCGAATCGGTATGAACTGTTAATCATACTATGTTGATAGTCAACAGGCAAATTGGTATGCACTTTAATCTAACTATGTGGAGAGTCAACAGGCAAATCGGTATGCACTGTTAATTCTACTCTGTGGAGAGTCAACATGCAAATCTGTATGCAATGTTAATCATATTATATGGAGAGTCAACAGGCCAATCGGTATGCAATTTTTATCTTATTATGTGGACAGTCAACAGTCAAATCTGTATGCACACTTAATCATATTACGTGGAGAGTCAATAGGCAAATCGGTAAGCCACTGTTAATCATACTACGCGAATAGTCGACAATCAAATCGGTATGCACTGTTAATCATATTATGTGGAGAGGTAATAGGCAAATCGGTATGCATTAATATTAATATTATGCGGAGTCAACAGACAATACGGTATGCACTGGGAATCATGTTATGTGGAGAGTCAACAGACAAATTTTCATGCACTTCAATCCTACTATGTGGAGAGTCTACAGGCAAATCGGTATGAAACTGTTAATCATACTACGCGCATAGTCGACAGGCAAATCAGTTGGCACTGTTAATCATTTCATGTGGAGAGTCAACAGGCAAATCGGTGTGCAATGTTAATGATATTATGCGGAAAGTCAACAGATAAATCGGTATGCACTGTTAATCATATTATGTGGAGAGTCAACTGGCAAATCGGTATGCACTGTATTTTTAAAATGTTGAGAGTCAACAGGCAAATCCGTATGCACTGGTAATCATGTTACGTGGAGAATCAACAGGCAAAACAGTATGCACTGATATTCATATTATGTGGAGAATCAACAGGCTAATCGTTATGCACTATTTATTATTTTTATGTTTAGAGTCATCAGACCAATCGGTATGCACTATTATTCATATTATGTGGAGAGTCAAAAGGCAAATTGGCATGCATTGTTAATCATATTATGCGGATAGTCGACAGGCAAATCGGTATGCACTGTTATTCATATTATATGGAGAGTCAACAAACAAATCGATATGCACTGTTGATCATATGATGCGGAGTCAACAGGCAAATCGGTATGCACTGTTTATCATAATATGTGGAGAGTCAACAGGCAAACGGTGTACACAGTTAATCATTTCATGCTGGGAGTCAACAGACAAAAC
Organism: Gammarus roeselii; assembly: GCA_016164225.1. NCBI lineage: Eukaryota > Metazoa > Arthropoda > Malacostraca > Amphipoda > Gammaridae > Gammarus > Gammarus roeselii. The sequence continues at coordinate 13,549 of SDVV010000130.1, read as the reverse complement.
AGTATGCATTGTTAATCAATTTATGTGGAGAGTCAACAGGCAAATCGATAAATCACCGTTAATCGTACAGCGCGGGGAGAGGACGTGGAAAATCGTAATATACTGTTAATCATATTATGTGGAGAATCAACATGCAAATCGGCATGCATTATTAATCATATTATGCGGAGTCAACAGTCAAATCGGCATGCACTGTTAATGATAATATGTGAAGAGTCAACATGGCAAATCGGTGTGCACTGTGAAACGTATTACGTGAAGAGTCAACAGGCAAATCGGTATGCACTGTTAATCATATTATGTGGAGAGTCAACAGACAGAAGGGTATGCACTATTAATCATAATATGTGGAGAGGTAACAGACAAATCGGTATGCACTGTGAATCATATTATTTTGAGAGTCAACAGGTAAATTGTTATGCACTATCAATCATTTTATGTGGAGAGTCAGCAGGCAAATCGGTATGCATTGTTAATCATATTATGTGGAAAATCAACAGGCAAATTGGTATGCGCTCATAATTATATTATGTGGAGAGTCGACAGGCATATCGGTATGCACTTTAATCCTACTAAGTGGAGAGTCAACAGGCAAATTGATATGCACTTTTAATCGAGCTATGTGGAGTGTCAACAGACAAATCGGCATGCACTGTTAATGATATTATGTGAAGAGTCAAGAGGCAAATCGGTATGCACTGTTAATAATCATATTATGTGGAGAGTCAACAGACAAATCGGTATGCTCTGTTAATCATATTGTGTTTAGAGTCAACAGGCAAATCGGTATACCCTGTTAATCATATTATGTGGAGTGTCAACAGGCAAATCGGTATACCCTGTTAATCATATTATGTGGAGTGTCAACAGGCAAATCGGTATACACTGTTAATCATATGATGTGGAGAGTCAACAGGCAAATCGGTATGCGCTCATGATCATTCTATGTGGAGAGTCGACAGACAAATCGGTAGGCACTGTTAATCATATTATGTGGAGAGTCAACGGACAATTCGATATGCACTGTTAATCGTATTATGTGGAGAGTCAACAGGCAAATCGGTATGAACTGTATTCTATAAAATGTTGAGAGTCAACAGGCAAATCGGTATGCACTGGTTATCATGTTACGTGGAGAATCAACAGGTAAAACAGTATGCACTGGTAATCATAGTATGTGGAGAGTCAACAGTCAAATTGGTATGCACTGTTAATCAAATTATGTGGAGAGTCAACAGGCAAATCGGTATGCACTTGTAATAATACTCTGTGGAAGTCAACTGGCAAATCGGTATGCACTGTTAATCAAATTATGTGGAGAGTCAACAGGCAAATCGGTATGCACTGTTAATCGAACTATGTGAAGAGTCAACAGGCAAATCAGTAGGCTACTGTTGATCATACCACGCGGATAGCCGACAGGCAAATCAGTATACACTGTTAATAATTCTATGTGGAGAGTCAACAGGCAAATCGGTGAGCACTGTTAATGATATTATGCAGGTAGTAAAAAAAACCGTTATGCACTGTTAATCATGTTATGTGGCGAGTCAACAGGCAAATCGGTTCGAACTGTTAATCATATTAGGTGGAGAGTCAACAGGCAATTCTGTATGCAATATTAATCATATTATGTTTGGAGTCACAAAGCAAATCAGTATGCATTGTTATTCATTTTATGTGACGAGTCACCAGGTAATCGGTATGCACTGTCAATCACATTATGTTGAGAGTCAACCGGCAAATAGGTATGCACATATTCATATTATGTGGAGAGTCAACAGGCGATTCGGTATGCACTGTTAATCATACTATGTTGATAGTCAACAGGCAAATTGGTATGCACTTTAATCAAACTTTGTGGAGAGTCATCAGGCAAATCGGTATGCACTGATAATTCTACTCTGTGGAGAGTCAACATTCAAATCTGTATGCAATGTTAATCATATTATATGGAGAGTCAACAGGCAAATCGGTATGCAATGTTTATCATATTATGTGGACAGTCAACAGTCAAATCTGTATGCACACTTAATCATATTATGTGGAGTGTCAACAGGCAAATCGGTAAGCCACTGTTAATCATACTACGCGAATAGTCGACAAGCAAATCGGTATTCACTGTTAATCATATGATGTGGAGAGGTAATAGGCAAATCAGTATGCATTAATATTAATATTATGCGGAGTCAACAGACGATTCGGTATGCACTGGGAATCATGTTATGTGGAGAGTCTACAGGCCAATCGGTATGAAACTGTTAATCATATTACGCGCATAGTCGACAGGCAAATCAGTAGGCACTGTTAATAATTTCATGTGGAGAGTCAACAGGCAAATCGGTGTGCACTGTTAATGATATTATGCGGAAAGTCAACAAATAAATCGGCATGCACTGTTTATCATATTACGTGGAGAGTCAACTAGCAAATCGGTATGCACTGTATTTTTAAAATGTTGAGAGTCAACAGGCAAATCCGTATGCACTGGTGATCATGTTACGTGGAGAATTAACAGGCAAAACAGTATGCACTGGTATTCATATTATGTGGAGAATCAACAGGCTAATCGTTATGCACTATTTATCATTTATGTGTGGAGAGTCATCAGACCAATCGGTATGCACTATTATTCATATTATGTGGAGAGTCAAAAGGCAAACTGACATGCATTGTTAATCATATTATGCGGATAGTCGACAGGCAAATCGGTATGCACTGTTATTCATATTATATGGAGAGTCAACAAACAAATCGATATGCACCGTTGATCATATGATGCGGAGTCAACAGGCAAATCGGTATGCACTGTTAATTCTACTCTGTGGAGAGTCAACATGCAAATCGGTATGCACTGTTATTCATATTATATGGAGAGTCAACATGTGAAACGGTATGCTCTGCTAATCATTATAAGTGGAGAGTCAACAGGCAAATCGGTATGCGCTCATGATCATTCTATGTGGAGAGTCGACAGGCAAATCGGTAGGCACTGTTAATCAAATTATGTGGAGAGTCAACGGGCAATTCGATATGCACTGTTAATCGTATTATGTGGAGAGTCAACAGGCAATTCGATATGCACTGTTAATCGTATTATGTGGAGAGTCAACAGGCAAATCGGTATGCACTGTATTCAATAAAATGTTGAGAGTCAACAGGCAAATCCGTATGCACTGGTAATCATGTTACGTGGAGAATCAACAGGCAAAACAGTATGCAGTGAATTTCATATTATGTGGAGAATCAACAGGCTAATCGTTATGCACTATTTATTATTTATATGTGGAGAGTCAACAGGCAAATTGGTTTGCACTGTTAATCATATTATGTGGAGAGGTAGACAGGCAATACTGTATGCACTGTTAATCATATTATGTTTAGAGTCAACAGGCAAATCGGTATGCACTGATATTTATATTATGTGGAGAGTGAACATTCGAATCGGTATGTACTGTGAATCATATTAGGTGGAGAGTCAAAAGGTAAATCGGTATGCACTGTTAATCAAATTATGTGGAGAGTCATCAGACAGATTGGTATGCACTGTTAACCATATTATGTTGGGAGTCAACGGACAATTCGGTATGCACTGTTAATCATATTAGGTTGAGAGTCAACAGGCAAATCGTTATGCACTATTAATCATTTTATATGGAGAGTCAGCAGGCAAATCGGTGTGCATTTTTAATCATATTATGTGGCAAATCGGTATGCACTGTTAATCATATTATGCGGAGAGTCAACAGACAAATCGTATGCACTGTTAATCATATTATGTAGAGAGTCAACAGGATAATCGGTATGCATTGTTAATTATATGATGACGAGAGTTAACAGGTAAATCGTTATGCACTTTTAATCATATTATGTGGAGAGTCAACAGGCAAATCATTTTGAACTAATAATCATATTATGTAGAGAGTCAACAGACAAATCGGTATGCATTGTTAATCATATTATGTGGAGAGTCATCAGACATATTGGTATGCACTGTTAACCATATTATGTTGGGAGTCAACGGACAATTCGGTATGCACTGTCAATCATATTATGTTAAGAGTCAACAGGTAAATCGGGATGCGCTCATGATCATTTTATGGGGAGGGTCGACAGGATAATCGGTTCGCACTGTTTATCATATTGTTTGGAGAGTCAAAAGGAAAATCTGTATGCAATGGTAATCATATAATGTGGAGAGTCAACAGGCAAATCCGTATGCACTGTTTTTCATATTATGTGGACAGTCAACAGACAAATCGGTATGCACTGTTATTCATCTTATGATGAGAGTCAACAGGCAAATCGGTATGTACTGTTAGTTATATTATGTGGAGAGTAAACAGGCAAATCAGTAGGCCACCATTAAACATATTATGTGAATAGTCAACAGGCAAATCGGCATGCACTGTTAATCGTATTATGTGGAGAGTCAACGGGCAAATCGGTATGCACTGTTAATCATATTATGTCTAGAGTCAACAGGCAAATCGGTATAAACTGTGAAACGTATTACGTGAAGAGTCAACAGGCAAATCGGTATGCACTGTTAATCATATTATGTGGAGAGTCAACAGGCAGAAGGGTAGGCACTATTAATCATAATATGTGAAGAGGTAACAGACAAATCGGTATGCACTGTTAATCATATTATTTTGAGAGTCAACCGGTAAATTGTTATGCACTATCAATCATTTTATGTGGAGAGTCAGCAGGCAAATCGGCATGCATTGTTAATCATTTTATGTGGAAAATCAACAGGCAAATTGGTATGCGCTCATAATAACATTATGTGGAGAGTCGACAGGCATATCGGTATGCACTTTAATCCTTCTATGTGGAGAGTCAACAGGCAAATTGGTATGGTCTTATAATCGAAGTATGTGGAGAGTAAACAGAAAAATCGGCATGCACTGTTAATGATATTATATGTAGCGTCACGAGGCAAATCGGTATGCACTGTTAATAATCATATTATGTGGAGAGTCAACAGAAAAATCGGTATGCACTGTTAACAATATTGTGTTTAGAGTCAACAGGCAAATCGGTATGCACTGTTAATCATATTATGTGGCGAGTCAACAGGTAAATCTGTATGCACTGTTAATCATATTATGAGGAGAGTCAACAGGCAAATCAGTATGCACTGTTAATCATGTTATGTGGGGAGTAAAACAGCAAATTGGTTTGCACTGTGAATCATATATGGAGAGTCCACCTGCGAATCGATATTCACTGTCAATCATTCAATGTGGAGAGTCAACAGCCAAATCGGAATACACTGTCAATCATAGTATGTTGAGAGTCAACATGTAAAACGGTATGCTCTGCTAATCATTATAAGTGGAGAGTCAACAGGCAAATCGGTATACATTGTTAATCATATGAAATAGAGAGTCAACAGGCAAATCGGTATGCGCTCATGATCATTTTATGTGGATAGTCGACAGGCAAATCGGTAGGCACTGTTAATCATATTATGTGGAGAGTCAACGGGCAATTCGATATACACTGTTAATCGTATAATGTGGACAGTCAACAGGCAGAAGGGTAGTCACTATTAATCATAATATGTGAAGAGGTAACAGACAAATCGGTATGCACTGTTAATCATATTATTTTGAGTCAACTGGCAAATTGTTATGCAATATCAATCATTTTATGTTGAGAGTCAACAGGCAAATCGGTATGCACTGGTAATCATGTTACATGGAAAATCAACAGGCAAATCATTATGCACTGTTAATCAAATGATGTGGAAAAACAACAGGCAAGTCGGTATGGAATGTAAATCATGTTATGTTAAGAGACAACAGGCAAATCGGTATGCACAGTTAATCTTATTATGTGAAGAGCCAACAGGCAAATCGTTATGAACTATTAATCATATTATGAGGAGATTCGACAGGCAAATCGGTATGCACTGTCAAACATACATACGATGTGGAGAGTCAACAGGCTAATCGGTATGCACTGACAATCACATTATGTGGAGAGTCAACAGGTGAATCGTTATGCACTACTATGCATTATAAGTGAAGAGTCAACAGTCAAATCGGTATGCACTGTCAATCATATTGTGAGGAGAGCCAACAGGCACATCGGTATGAACTGTTAATCCTATAATGCTGAGAGTCAACTGGCAAATTGGTGTGCACTTCTAATCGTGTTACGTGAAGAATCAACAGGCGAATCGGTATGCACTGTTAGTCATATTATGTGAAGAGTCAACAGGCAAATCGGCATGCATTGTCAATCTTATCATGTGGAGAGTCAACAGGCAAATCGGTATGCACTTTCAATCATATAATGTTGAAAGTCAACAGCCTAATCGGTATGCACTGTTAATCATTTTACGTAGAGAATCAACAGGCAGATCGGCATGTACTGTTAATCGAGTTATGTGGAGAGTCAACAGGCAAATTGGTATGCACTATTAATCCTATTAGGTGGAGAGTCAAGAGGCAAATCGATATGCACTAAATCATATTATGTGAAGAGTCAATTGGCAAATCGGTATGCACTGTCAATCATATTATGAGGAAAGTCAACAGGCAAGTCGGTATGCAATGATAATCATACTATGTGAAGAGGCAAAAGGTAAATTGGTATGCACTGTTAATCAAATTATGTAGAGAGTCAACAGGCAAATCGGTATGCACCGCATATCATACAATGTCGGAGTCGACTTGCAAATCGGTATGCACTGTTAATCATATTTGGTGGAGAGTCAATAGCGCAAATGCATTGTTGATCATATTGTGGGGAGAGTCATCAAGAAAATCGGTATGCACTCTCAATCATCTTATGTGGAGAGTCAACAGGCAAAGTGGTATGCACTGTTAATCATATTATGTGGAGAGTCAACAGGCAATTCGGTATGCATTGTTAATCATATTATGTGGAGAGTCATCAGGCGAATCGGTATGCAGTGTTAATCATTATAAGGGTAGATTCAATAGTCCAATCGGTATGCACTGTCAATCATATTGTGTGGAGAGTCAACAGGCAAATCATTATGCACTGTTAATCATATAATGTTGAGAGTCAACAAACAAATCGGTATGCACTGTTAATCATGATACATGGAAAATCAACAGGCAAATCATTATGCACTGTTAATCAAATGATGTGGAAAATCAACAGGCAAGTCGGTATGCAATGTTAATCATGTTACGTGAAGAGTCAACAGGCAAATCGGTATGCACAGTTAATCTTATTATGTGAAGAGCCAACAGGCAAATCGTTATGAACTATTAATCATATTATGAGGAGATTCGACAGGCAAATCGGTATGCACTGTTAATCATATTATGCGGAGAGTCAACAGGCAATTCGGTATGCATTGTTAATCATATTATGTGGAGAGTCAAAAGGCAAATCGGAATGCACTGTTAATCATATATTGTTAGGAGTCAACAGGCAAGTCGGTATGCACATTTAATCAAGGTACGTGGAGAATCGACAGGCAAATCAGTATGCACTGTTAATCATATTATGTGGATAGCCAACAAGCAAATTGGTATTCACTGTTAATCACACTATGTGAAGAGTCAACATCTGAATTTGAATGCACTGTTACTCATATTATGTGTAGAGTCAACAGGTGAAACGTTATGCACTACTATGCATCATAAGTGAAGAGTCAACATTCAAATCGGTATGCACTGTCAATCAGATTGTGTGGAAAGCCAACAGGCACATCGGTATGAACTGTTAATTATATAATGCTGAGAGTCAACTGGCAAATCGGTGTGCACTGTTAATCATGTTACGTGAAGAATCAACAGGCAAATCGGTATGCACTGTTAATCATATTATGTGAAGAGTCAACAGGCAAATCGGCATGCACTGTCAATAATATTGTGTGGAGAGTCAACAGACAAATCGGTATGCATTGTTAATCATAATATGTGGACAGTCAACAGACAAATCGGTATGCACTAATAATCATATTATGTGGAGTGTCAGCAGACAAATCGGTATGCACTCTCAATCATGTTATGTAGAGAGTCAACAGTCAAATCGTTATGCACTGTTAATCTTATTATGTGGAAAGTCAACAGGCAAATCGGTATGCACTTTCAATCATATTTTGTGGAGAGTCAACATCCAAATCGATATGCACCGTCAATCAAACAATGTGGAGAGTCAACAGGCAAATCGGTATGCATTGTCAATAATATTGTGTGGAGAGTCAACAGGCAAATCGGTATGAAATATTAATCAGATTATTGGGCGAGTCATCGGGCAATTCGGTATGCACTGTTAATCATATGATGTTGAGAGTCGATAGGCAAATCGATATGCACTGTTATCCATATAATGTTGAGAGTCAACAGGCAAATCGGTATGCCCTGATAATCATATTACGTGGAGATTCAACAGACAAATCGGTATGCACTTCCAATCACATTTGTGGATAGTCAACAGGTAAATCGGTATGCACTTTCAATCATATTTTGTGGAGAGTCAACAGCAAAATCGGTATGCACTGTTAATCATAGAATGTTGAAAGTCAACTGGCAAATCGGTATGCACTGTTAATCATTTTACGTCGAGAATCAACAGGCAGATCGGTATGCACTGTTAATCATATTATGTGGAGAGTCAACTAGCAAATTGGTATGCACTGTTAATCATCTTATATGAAGAGTCAACATACAAATCGGTATGCACTGTTAATCATATTATGTGGAGAGTCAACAAGCAAATTGGTATGCACTGCTAATCATCTTATATGAAGAGTCAACATACAAATCGATATGCACTGACAATCATACTACGTGTAGAGTCAACAGTTTAATCGGTATGAACTGACAATCATATTATGTGGAGAGTCAACAGTTTAATCGTTATGCAATGTGAATCCTTATAAGTGAAGAGTCAACAGTCAAATCGGTATGCACTGCTACTCATATTGCGTGGAGAGTCAACAGGCAAATCGATATGCGATGTTCATCATATTATGTGGAGACTCGACTGGGAAATCGGTATGCACTGTTAATCATAAATTGTGGACAGTCAAAAGACAATTCGGTATGCACTGTTAATCATATAATGTTGAGAGTCAATAGGCAAATCGTTATGAAGTATTCATCATATTATGTAGAGCGTCAACAAACAAATCGGTATTCACTGTTAATCATATTATGTGGGGAGGCAACAGACAGAATGGTATGCACTGTTAATCATATTATGTTGAGAGTCAACAGACAAATCGGTATGCACTGTTAATCATATTATGTTGAGAGTCAACAGGCAAATCGTTATGCACTACTAATCTTTTCATGTGGAGAGTCTGCAGGCAAATCGGTATGCATGGTTATTCATATTATGTGGGAAATCAACAATCAAATTTGTATGCGCTTATAGTATCATCATTTGGAGTGTCGACATGCAACTCGGTATGCACTGTAATCATATTATGCGGACACTCAACAGTCAAACCGGTATAGACTGTTAATCATATAATGCTGTGAGTCAACAGGCAAATCCGTATGCTCTGTTAATTATGTTACGTGGAGAATCAATAGGCAAATCGGGATGCACTGTTAATCATATTATGTGAAGAGTCAACAGGTAAATCGGTATTCACTGTAAATCGTGTTTTGTGGAGAGTCAACAGGCTAATCGGTATGCTTCGTTGATCATAATAAGTGGAGAGTCAACAGGCAAATCGGTATGCACTATTAATCAAATTATGTGGATAGACAACAGGCAAATCGTTATGCACTATCAATCATATAATGTATCGAGTCAACAGGCAAATCGGTACGCACTGTTAATCATGTTAAGGGGAGAACCGAAAGTCAAATCATTATGCAATGTTAATCTTATTATGTGGAGAATCAACAGGCAAATCGGTATGCAAAGTTAATCATATTATGTGAAGAGTCAACAAACAAATCGGAACGCACTGTTAATCACACTATGTGAAGAGTCAACAGCTATATCTGTATGCACTGTTGCTCATATTATGTGGAGAGTCAACGGCAAATCTGGAGGCGTTGTCAATCATATTATGAGGAGAGTCAACAGGCAAATCGGTATGCACTGATAATCATATTATGTGGAGAGTCAACAGGCAAATTGGTGTGCACTGTTAATCATATTATATGGAGAGTCAACACGCAAATCGATATGCACTGTCAATCATACTATGTGGAGAGCCAACAGGCAAATCGGTATGCACTGACAATCATATTTAGTGGAGAGTCAACAGGTGAATCGTTATGCACTACTATGCATTATAAGTGAAGAGTCAACAGTCAAATCGTTATGCACTATTAATCATTTTATGTGGAGAGTCAGCAGGCAAATCGGTATGCATTGTTAATCATATTATGTGGAAAATCAACAGGCAAATCGGAATGCAATGTTTATCATGTTATGTGAGGAGTTAACAGGCAAATCGGTATGCACTGTTAATCTTATTATGTGAAGAGCCTACAGGCAAATCGGTATGTACTATTAATCATATTATGTGGATAGTCAACAGACAGAATGCACTGCACTGTTAATCATATTATGTGGAGAGTCAACAGACAAATTGGTATGGACAGTTAATCATATTATGTTGAGAGTCAACAGGCAAATCTTTATGCACAATAATTTATATTATGTGGCGAGTCAACAGGCAAAACGGTATGCACTGTTAATCATAATATGTGGAAAGTCAACAGGCAAATTGGTATGCGCTCTTAATAATATTATGTGAAGAGTCAACAGGCAAATCGGTATGCACTGTTAGTCATACTACGTGAAGAGTCAACAGCTAAATCTGTATGCACTGTTGCTCATATTATGTGGAGAGTCAACAGGCAAATCTGAGGCGTTGTCAATCATATTATGAGGAGAGTCAACAGGCAAATCCGCATGCACTGTTTATCATATTATTTGGAGAGTCAACAGGCATATTGGTATGCACTGTTAATCTTATTAAGTGGAGAGTCAACATGCAAATCGATATGCACTGTCAATCATACTATGTGGAGAGTCAACAGGCAATTCGGTAGGCACTGACAATCTTATAATGTGGAGAGTCAACGGACAAATCGTTATGCACTGTTAATCGAGTTATGTGGAGAGTCAACAGGCAAATCGGTATGCGCTGTTAATCATAATATGTGGAGATTCAAAAGACAAATCGGTATGCACTGTTAATCATATTATGTGGAGTGTCAGCAGACAAATTGGTTTGCACTGGTAATCATATTATGCAGAGAGTCAACAGTAAAATCGTTATGCACTGATGATCATATCACGTGGAGAGTCAACAGGCCAATCGGTATGTACTGTTAACTATTTTATTTGTAGAGTCAACATGCAAATTGGTATGCCTTGTTTTCCATATCATGTGGAGGGTGAAAAGACAAATCAGTATGCACTGTTAATTATATTTTGTTGAGAGTCAACGGACAAATCGGCATGCACTGTTAGTCGAGTTATGTGGAGAGTCAACAGGCAAATCGTCATGCACTATTAGACACTTTATTTGGAGAGTCAGCAGGCAAGTCGGTATGCATTGATAATCATATTTTGTGGAAAATCAACAGGCAAATTGGTATGCGCTCATAATAGTATTATGTGGAGAGTCGACATGCAAATCGGTACGCACTGTAATCATATTATGTGGACAGGCAACAGTAAAATCAGTATGCATTGTTAATCATATTATTTGGAGAGTCAACGGGCAATTCGGTTGGCACTGGTAATCATATTATGTGAAGAGTCAACAGGCAAATCGGTATGCACTGTTAATCGTATAATGCCGGGAGTCAGCAGGCAAATCGGTTTGCACTGTTAATCATATTACTTGGAGAATCAATAGGCAAATCGGTATGCACTGTTAATCATATTATGAGAAGAGTCAACCGGCAAATCGGTATTCACTGTCAATCATAATATGTGAAGAGTCAACAGGCAATTCGGTATACTTTGTTGATCATTATAGCTGGAAAGTCAACAGGCAAATCGGTATGCACTGGTAATCATATTATTTGGATAGTCAACAGGCAAATTGTTATGCACTATCAATCATATAATGTGGCGAGTCTACAGGCAAAACGGTATGCACTGTTAATCATATTATGTAGAGAGTCAACAGGCAAATTGGTATGCACTGTTTATCATATTATGTGAAGAGTCAAGAGGCGAATCGGTATTTACTGTCTATCTTATTATGTGAAGAGTCAACAGACAAATCGGTATGCACTGTGAATCATTTTAAGAAGATAGTCAACAGACAAATCGGTAGGCCATGTTAATCATATTACTTGGAGATTCAACAGGCAAATCAGTATGCACTGCTAATCATATTATGTTCATAATCAACAAGCATATCGGTATGCACTGGTAATCATGTTATTTGAAGAGTCAACAGGCAAATCGGTATGCACTGTTAATCATGTTACGTCGAGAATCAACAAGCAGATCAGTATGCACTGGTTATCGTATTATTTGGAGAATCGCCAGGCAAATCGGTATGCACTGTTAATCATATTATGTAAAGATTCAAAAGACAAATCAGTATGCACTGTTAATCATTTTATGTGGATTGTCAACAGACAAATCGGTATGCATTATTATTCATATAATGTTGAGAGTCATGAGTCAAATCAGTATGCACTGTTAACCATATTATGTGGTAAGTAACCAGGCAAATAAGTATGCACTGTTAAACATATTATATGAAGAGTCAACAGGCAAATCGGTATGCACTGTTTATCATATTATGTGAAGGGTCAACAGACAAATCGGTATGCTCTGTAAATCATATTATGAGGAGAGTCAACAGGTGAATCGTTCTGCACTACTATGCATCATAAGTGAAGAGTCAACAGTCAAATCGGTATGCACTGTCAATCATATTGGGTGGAGAGTCAACAGGCAAATCGGTATGAACTGTTAATCATATAATGCTGAGAGTCAACAGGCAAATCGGTATGCACTTTCAATCATATTTTGTGGAGAGTCAACAGCCAAATCGGTATGCACTGTTAATCATATAATGTTGAAAGTCAACAGGCAAATCGGTATGCACTGTTAATCATATGACGTTGAGAATCAACAGGCAGATCGGTATGCACTGTTGATCGTATTATGTGGAGAATCAACTGGCAAATTGGTATGCACTGTTAATCATATTATTTGAAAAGTCAACATACAAATCGATATGCACTGTCAATCATACTACGTGGAGAGTCAACAGGCAAATCGGTATGAACTGACAATCATATTATGTGGAGAGTCAACAGGTTAATCGTTATGCACTGTGAATCATTATAAGTGAAGAGTCATTAGTCAAATCGGTATGCACTGTTACTCTTATTGCGTGGAGAGTCAACAGGCAAATCGATATGCGCTGTTAATCATATTATGTGGTGATTCGACAGGGAAATCGGTATGCACAGTTAATCATAAATTGTGAAGAGTCATAAGACAAATCGGTATGCACTGTTAATCATATTATATGGAGAGTCATCGGGCAATTTGGTATGCACTGTTTATCATATAATGTGGAGAGTCAATAGGCAAATCGGTATGC
>SDVV010000129.1:0-39801 GCA_016164225.1 Gammarus roeselii | reverse complement strand
CTCTTTGCTTCCATCCCCAACGTCCTACAGCTCATTACACTCTTCAGTGCACCCAACACTTTACATCCCTCCTTCACTCGCGCCTTCACTTCAGTTTCCACTAGTTCAGTTTTCTCCACATGGGAGCCCAGATACTTAAAACACTGAACTTCCTCCAAGAGCTCACCATTTAGAGTGACACTAATTTTGCTCGCATCGACAGTCCTCGAGCATCTCATTACTTTACTCTTACCCACGTTCACTCGAAGCTTCCTCCTCTCACACACTCTACCAAACTCAGACACTTGCACTATAAGAATTTCGCTAACAGTGATAGGTTCATTGTAATGAATAAGGGAATTTATGGAGAAATCCAGATAATTTTGTTCTGCAGTACGCTAAGTGATACGGAAAGCAGGGCTGTACTCAGAATCAGAGCTGACGGAGGAGTAATGTGTCGCTAAGAGTTCAGATATTTCTTGCGGATCGGTGTGGGTCGATAAGTCAATAGCCGATAACGAGGCTGTCTGGGTATGGAAGTGTGTCGGTTCTCCAGTATTAAGGAGCACAATATCATAAGACAGAAAGAATGCTCCGACGTGCTCTCAGCTATGTCTCCCCCCCTGAGGGGGTGTTTAGCATTAGGGTCACCTACAAGAAGGTAGGACGCAGAAAGTTGATCAACCAGGTTAGTAAGAATTGCGCATGAAATTAGTTCATTTGGGGAAACATAAAAGGTTACAAATAGTAACGGGGCGTTTGAGGCCCACTCTGTGGGCCTGAGCTTGCTGAGTTGTTTGTAAAGGGATTGAAGTGCATGTGATTGCTTGATTTACTTTTGTAGCCAGGCTAGTGCCCGGTCGAGCATTGGCAGTGGGCGAGGTGAAGGAGGCTTTATACCCACTGGGAAAAGATGGTTTGTACAGCCTCAAGAGAGTTTCCTGGAGACAAACTACCATTGGATTATAGGTTTGGGTTAGTTTCAATAGTTCAGACAAGTTATATTATTTCTAAGGGATGCGTGCTCATCGACATAGATCCGCGCAAATGACGAAGTACAAGATTGCGCTTATGTTACGAAATAGACGCCAGCGCAGCTGTAAGCGAAAAAATTCCATCATTTAGTAGCTGTGTCATAAAATAGACGTCAGCGCAGAAATAAGTGGGGAAAAAGGCAATCGATTTGTCAACCTTGCGACTCACGTTAGTCTCTGCGAAGTGAAGCCTGTCCTTGAGCTCAGTCATCTCCCTTTCCAGCTGTGATTGCGAATCAAAGTGTGCCAGCTGCTGCTGACGGGCAGCGCGCTGGCCACAACTGCTTAGACCTGGCGTTAGGAAAGGGAGAAAGGTGATCAGTCTCGACAGTGCCGGCTAAGAAACGAGTGCCACTAAACGTTAAAGGATCAACTACAACGATGAATGAATGGATGAAAGTTTAAAGGAAGACATTTGGAATAAGGGGATATACCTTCTTCTTAAACTCTGAATGGAGAAAAAGGATCTAGACGCAAAGAGCTGAGCATGGCCACGCCTCAACTTGGTCTCATGATGGCGACTTTTGTGAATCAATTTGATTCAAGTGATCGGAGCACAGACATTTGACGGAGCTGCTCCAGACTCAGACAGTTCAAAGAACTGCTCGAGGCTCAGACAATCGAGGGAACTGCGCAAGGCTCAGAAAGTCAAGGGAACTGCTCGATGGACAGACAGTCAAGGGAACTGTTCAACGCTCAGACAGTCTAGGCAGACATTTAATCGACTGCTAGATGCACACATTTGACGGGAAAACTCTAGGCACAGACATATGGAGGGACAGCTCAGGCGAAGACATTGCATAGATCTGCTCGAGTCACACATATTTGACGGAAGTGCTCTAGGTAGACATTCAACTGACAACTCGAGGCTGACATTTGATGAGACTGCTCAAGGCAGAGATTGTGCGCCAAATTATTGAGACCCAAAAAATTGGCAGTGGTGCTCAAAGCTCCTTCGTAACATATCTATGGATACTCGCAGATTCAATGTCCAATGACGTAAGTTTGTGTATTAACAAATAATTCGCGCAACACTAACAGGAAAAATGTGGATCGTGGTTGCAGAATGATACACTAGAATAATTGATATAGTAACAGAAGCAAGTTGTTGCAGAATTCCTGCTAGCATACATACCATGGCTCTAAAAATGACTTACTGGTAATCTGGGAGCCTGCGTGAGATTCGCTGGCTTTCTTGAAAGTGGAAAGCTTTTCTTGACTGAAAAAGACAAAGACACAAGATTGGATTAGATTAGAGTGACAAAGCTTTCTAGCGCGCTGGTCAGCGTGCCAGCCCTCTC
Organism: Gammarus roeselii; assembly: GCA_016164225.1. Taxonomy (NCBI): domain Eukaryota; kingdom Metazoa; phylum Arthropoda; class Malacostraca; order Amphipoda; family Gammaridae; genus Gammarus; species Gammarus roeselii. Next base: position 37,487 of record SDVV010000129.1, on the reverse strand, counting down.
CGGGTGGCAGCAAGGAGAATTAACACACTACCGACCCTGCTCCAGAGGCCCAATGATTCGAAGTAGTCCTAAAGCTGCCAGGGGTAACGCGCCCCAACATCTGCCGAAGAAGAGACTCAAAACTGAGATCCGTAAATGAGATCTGCACTCAGTGTAAGGAATCTCACGCACGAGAACAGGAAGCATGTGAAAAATGAAAAAAGCGGGAAGAAATATTGCAATTTAGCTGTCATTAGCCACCCGAAAGTATAAAATTCAAAACCGGTGTTCAAGGCTGTTGTGAGAGTGGTTCAGAGGGAGTAGGAGATAAGTCAAATTCAACATTATCGAAACATAAGATGCAAATGAGGTAAATAAAAATCAAGTCAATTCAGCATGAGGGAGAAAAGGAGATAGTGGAGGGTGAAGAAAGGAGAGTCTGAAGGGAAAAAAGGGGGTGCACTCCCTCCCTTCTTCGACGAGGCCGTGACCCCATGCGGACCATGAGCTCAACAGAGGCCTAGAGCGAGGGGTCAGGCGCGTGGTGAATTGCAGAATTGTGAAGATGACAGTAATATAAATCGAACTGATGAAAGAGCAGGACATAGTAATTTGATCATTAAAATTGTATAATTCAGAATATGAAAAGATCTGCCTTCACTTTCACTAAAACATAATCTTTTGTCGAACTTGTGTTTGTTGATCTCCAAGGTTTTATGATAGCACTGTAGCTATATTAGGAAGGAGGCTACCATGCTATTGATCTAGCTCTAGCTTAATATGCAAAGACCTATTGATGTGATACTATAAACATTCTCTGCAAATACCGTAAAATGTGCGACAAAATACTCGCGTTTGATCTCCTCACGAGACCATTGCAGACACGGATAATAGTCGCGTTTGATGACTTCACGATTTGATTTGGGCTTCATTTCCCCCAGAGCCTCAACGTGAGTCATAATAGGGTCCCCCGTAGGGCGCGACCGTCGTTGATTCAGGTAAGTCCGCACGGCCTCGCATGCAAAAATATTAGTCATGTCAAGATGAAGTCAGTACATATTTCAATTGTGGCATATTCGCGTATTAGCGCGTACGAGAGAGTAATGAGTTAATGCGTATCTTCGTAAAATGTGTTATTTCTGTGCGTAATGGGGTGGAGAGACCACCTCATTTGCACAGGTGTTTGGGGTTTAGACAGCTTCGTATAGTCCGGTGTGTTTTCCGAAAGCGATAAGCTCTTTACGGTTGGCTGGGTCCGTGAGTAGGCTTTGTAGGTTGCACGGGGGATTTAGGAACGCTCGTCGGGCTGCCGCGAGTGCGTTGCAATCTATCAGTAAGTGTTTCACGCTGATAGCCACTTGGTGGCAACAGGGGCAAGGTGGCGCGTTAGGTCCCTTGTCGACATCCATCAGGTGGTTGTGAGTTATCCACGTGTGTCCCGTGCACAAGCGGTTGTTGAACACTTAGTCTTTTCTGTTGATGAACTTTGATTCCCATTCTCCGACTGAGGGTTTGACTGCAAGAATTTTTGGTCCACTCTGTTGCCATATTTCCTCCCATCGGAATGTTATATGGGAGTTGATGATAGGGAACCAGTCCCGGTAATGTATTGCGAAGAATTGTTCTTGGTGAGTAGATGCCAGTTTAACGAGCGAGTCCGCAAAGTTCGTTTCCTCTTATTCTCGAGTAACCGGGGATCCAGTAGAACTCCACTGCACGACCCGTCTCGGTCATCACAAAGAGATCGTGCTGCATTTTACGTAGAAATGGTTGTTTATTGAGCAGTGTTTTAAGCTGGGTGAGGACACTCAGACTGTCTGAGAATATGGAGTATTTGGGGAAGCTATGTGTTTTTGCAATAGAGACGGCTAATTCGAGTGCGCGAAGCTGCGCAGAGAATACGGAGGCCTCTTGTGGGAGGGTGGCCGAGAGTGGGGTGTCCCCGCACACAGCGGCGGCTCCCACTCCGTCCGCGGTTTTGGAGCCGTCAGTGTATATGTGGCGGTGCTCTGAATATTGTTCCTCGAGTAGTCTTAGGAATTCCTGCCGGTACGCGTTGGTTGGAGTAGTTGCTTTAGGGTACATTTGCAGGTCTAGGATGACCGGTGGTGGGTTGATCATCAATGTTGGTGTGTTAATTTGAAGAATTCGGTAGGAAAATGAAGACCTAATAGCTTCACAATTGATGCTTAGCGAGGTCAGCAGGTTGTCCACACGTAGGGAAAACGGTAGGCACATATTCTTTTTAGCCGCAAAAAGGCGCTTATCATCTATGTTGGTTATGTGGCTGATTGCTGGGTTGTTAATAAATTTCTGTGTCGGCATATTTCTGTGTAGACAAATTCTTTTGTCAACAAATTCTCGTGTCGACAAATTCTCGTGTCGACAAATTCTTGTGTCTACTAATTCTTGTATCAACAAATTCTTGTGTCGACAAAATCTTGGGTAGACAAATACTTGTGTCGACAGATTCTTGTGTTGAGAAATTCCTTTGTCGATAACTTCTTATGTCGACAACTTTTTGCATCGACAAATTCGTGTGTGGACAGATTCTCGTGTCGACAGATTCTTGTGTCAACAAATTTCTTGTGTTGACAATATTTTTGTGTGTGTTGACAGAATTGTGTGTCGGCAGAATGTGTTTCGACTAATTATGTGACGACAAATTTATGGTGCGGACAATTTGTGTGTTGAATCAATAAATTTATGGTGCGGACAATTTGTGTGTTGAATCAATAAATTTAGGTGGCGACAAATTTCTGAGTCGGCAAAGTATGTGTCTACAAATTTCTGCATCGACAGATTTCTGTTTCGACTAACTTCATAGTAAAAAAATTTGTCTCCACAAATTTTTGTCTTGAGTAATTTCTTTCCCAACAAATTTCTTTCTAGACAACTATCTGTTTTGACAAATTTCAGTCTTGACAAATTTCAGTCTCGACTAATTTCTGTATCAACAAATTTGTCTGAAAAATTTCAGTCTTAACCAATTCTGTGTAAACAAATTTCTGTTTTGACAAATTTTTGTTTCAACAAACTTCTTAGTCAACAAATTTGTCTCTACAAATTTCTGTGTTGACAAATTTTGTCAACAAATTTAATGTCAACAAATTTTGTGTCGTTATACTTTGTGTCAACAAATTTCTGAGTCAACTAATCTTGTGTGTCAACAAATTTGATTGACAAAATTTGTCGACAATTTGTGCGTGTTGACAAAATTTAGGTGCCAACAAATTTCTGTTCCAACTAATTTCTTTGTCAACAAATTTTGTGTCGGTAAATTTTGTGCCGACGAATTTCTGTGTTGACATATTATGCCGACAATTTTTGTGAGTTGACAAATTTGGTGTTGATAAATTAGGTGTTGATAAATTAGGTGTTGACAAAATTTATGTGTTGACAAAATTTTGTGTTGACAAGTTTTGTGTCGCCAAATTTTTGTGTCGCCAAATTTTTGTGTTGCCAAATTTTTGTGTCGACAAATTTTTGTGTCGACAAATTTTTGTCGACAAATTTTTGTGGTGACAAAATTTTTGTGGTGACAAATTTTTGTAGCGACAAATTTTTGTGACGACAAATTTTTGTGACGACAAATCTTTGTGACAACAAAATCTACACGTCAACAACTTTAGTGTCAACAGAGTGTGTGTCGACAAATTTCAGTCTCGCCTTCTGTTTCAATAGTGTTGACAAATTTCTGCCTCATCAAATTTCTGTTCCAACAAATTTCTGTGTCAACAAATTTCTGTGTCGACAAATTTCTGTGTTGACAAATTTTGTGTGTTGTTAAATTTTGTCCTACAAGGACGAGGCACAGGACCACTGAGACAGCAAATTCAGTACGTCTGGGCATTTGCCGATCCCATCTGTAGCTTTGTAGAGGCAGTGAGTCAAAAATCCATTGCCCAGAAGGGCCGCCACGTACTGAATCTTATCCTTTCAAAAGGATGCAGAGGCCCTGTGGGTCTTAGTGTGGCGGGAGTGTGCTGTTAGGAGCTCAGTGGTACCAGTGCCTCCATCAAGCAGCAGCGCTGCTTGATGGATACAGGCAGGGAGGAATTAGGGGTTTCGGTAGGGGAGGGGTTGGGGGTTTCTACTGGCAAAGACAGCGAGGTGCGCGAGACGCCGTTGTACCTAGAAGACATTTAGACCGCCAAGCGCAAGAGACGTCACGCTGTACCTAGAAGACATTTAGCGAAATTTTTACCAAAAAACTCGGGACAATCGAGGAACTAATCAGTTTCAAATTTCCCAAGTAAGGTTATTAAAGACAAAGGTATAATTGGTCGAAAACTACGTTCAATGAACTTTTCCCACCAGGGGACACTGATTCGAACCATGTCGTTAGTCTAACGACGTGGTTCGAATCAGAACGGGGATGGTGAAGAAGTTCGAGGAGAGAGTTGATTTGCGTATTCTGAGATGGTTCGGATGAAAGAAGCAAAGTTGGTGAGAAGGAGGTAGCGATAGAGCGTGCACAGGATAGGCGTGAGTGGAGAATGATTGTGAGCTGCCCTGATGTGCTTTACCGCCCTAGGCATATCGTTGAGACTGGATGATCGGGGGCGATGGGGGGGGGGGGGGGGGGGGGGGCTCAGTCATCATGAAGCGGTAGGGGTAACCAGTCACACTGTCGGGGTTGCGGGGTTCCCGGCCGGACCCTTTTGCGCAAAAGTGCAAGTGTAAGTTTATGAGAGTGTGAGGTGCGCCTCGCCGTTGGCCACCCCTTTTGCTGAAGGAGTTCGGCCTAGTGTCTGCATCTGTAGATCACTTAATAATTATAAATAACTAGCTTACAGAGAATCTGGCCTTACCTATCCAACTTCTCAACTGTTTCCTGTAGTGTCTGTTGCAACTCCTGCTTCTCTCGTCGAAGTTGTTCTAATGCATTGCTCAGCTTAGCCTTCTCTTCCTGGAAATATTGAACAAATAAGCGCAATTAAATATTGACCCGAGCTACGGAGTCCATATTTGTATATAATAAGATGTATATTGATATAAATAAATCTAGGAATAATTGTACACTGGTAGGCTAAAAGTGTGTAATTAATTCTTCTTACTATGACCGGTTTTAGCAGATTTTCTTTGATAACAATCAATGGGTATTATTATAGTCAATAAGTTCATAATTTCTAGGCAGCCTACGATAAAACGCGCAACGCTACATGGGTAACTATCCAATAAATGAAGTAATGAAATCAGTAAGTTCATACGTCAAGGTATTATCATGCGAATGACTTTAGCATAAAAAGATGTTCAAAGGGAAGGGATATTGGGCGTCATCAGTGCCGTTGGGTCTCTCGATTTGGCTTACTTGGTAATACATAGCAACTGAAGACATGACCAGGCACTAGATTAGATTAGAGTGACCAGGCTTTCTAGCGCGCTGGAGTCATCGTCCTTCTGGCGCCGAATGTCAAACCAGCAAACAGTGCTGCATCAAGTTAGTTTTTGTTTTTCTTCTTCTTCAATGTTCAAGTTAAGGTTTACTACTGAACCAAGTCAAAGTCCTTTACGCGGCAAACGTCTATGGTATGTACGGGTGCCACAGGAGGTACAGGAACTCCTAAGGTGCCGAGACCATATGGTCCCAGCACTCCCCGGATGGTAGTAAGGAGGAATAACACACTACCTACTCTGCTTCAGAGCCCCAAGGATCCGCAGTAGTCCTTAAGGTGCAGGCTACGCGCTCCAACACCTGCTGAGGGGGGAAATGAAGAAGAGACAGATAACAGGGATCCCATGCATGAGATCTACAATAGGTGTAGGGAATTTTACGCATGAGAACAGCAAAAATGGAAAGAAGAAGAACGGTTAGTCGTAGCAAAAGATTGCATGAAAGAAAGAGCGCAACTTGGCTGTTATTTGCCACCCGAAAGGAGAATAGTTAGAACCGGTATGTGAATGTTTGAGTGTGTGTGTTTGCGTGCAGCGACTATTAAGAGAGTGGTTAAGAAGGAGTCAGAGACAAGTTTAAGGAAATTTGAACAAAACATAAGATGCAAATGAGGTAAATAAAAAGTCAAGCAAATCAGGATAGGGGAGAAAAGGAGAGATAGTAAAGGGTGAAGAAGAGGGAAGTCTGAAGAGAAATAAGGGTGTTCACCCACCCGGTTGAGCCGTGACTTCGTGCGGCCAGCGAACCTAACAGATGCCTAGGGGGGGACCAGACACTAATGACGAGACTAAGCTGATCAAAGTGAAGTTTGAATCCCAATCCCAAGACTAAGACATGCAACCACAATCCTCCGAGACTTCACCGTGTCACGCCGGCTCTGCTCTCGCATCTGCTCTGCCTGCATTGCCTCCGCGTTCTGCTGTGCAACGCAGCCTGCGATGCGCTTCTCGTAGTGGGCGACGGTCTCGTCTAGCTCTTCGTCGAGCCGCTTGCGTTCACGCTCGGTGACTGTCAGCAGCTCCTGGCACTGCTTCACCTCGTTCTCCAGAGTCTGCACTCGCGTACTCCACTGTTCATTATTCGCTGATGAGGCAGAGCTTGTGACGCTGCTCGCTTGTTCTAAACTGGAAATAAGAAGAAGGAACGTTGAAGTGAAGTAGCCACCGAAAAGTAATTGTGTAACAAATTAGTGGCCTGCTAGAAAGAACTGATGTCACTGAATTCTTTGCTGTTAGACACATGATTGTTAGAAAAGAATTATTAATTGTACTTCACAGTTGACACTAAACAACAGACTAGGGCTCTCCACGTGTCTAAATAAACAAAAAATTAAAATACAGATACAGATGCAAGGCCGAATCCCTGAAATTTCAATGACATCTCGTTGCTAATCATTTATGGGTAAGGTCTGTTGCTGGTATATCAGTGATCACATTAAGGTGTCTATAGCTATAGAGGTGCTTGATGCTTACTCACCAAATCATCAATTACTTGCAAAGGAGCAAGTAACTATTGATGGTTGCACCCTTTATTGTGTGGAAGACTTTTGAAAAATGGGAAGACTCGACTATTGCTCAATTATAAAACACCAAGCAACTCACCTCTTGAGTTGCTCCATAGTTTGATTGAAACTTTTCTCGATGTCAGATTTTTCTTTCTTGAATAAGTCGACATCGTGCTCAAGTCGTTTAAGTTTTTTCGTGAGTCGATTTATCTCGGCTTTGTATTTTTGGTTTTCTTGGGTCAGGTCAAAGATTTTGGAAGGCATCTCTCCGCGGTCTGCAACATATCCAGAAATGCGCTTCTCAAAGTGTTCAACAGTTTCGTTCAGCTCCTCATCAAGTTGTTTAAACTCCTCTTCCTTGTTCTGAAGCCGTTGCTCTAGATCAGCAACCTCTTGCCTCAGCTTTTCTACAACAGCTTGGTCGCCGACATCAACTGACTCAAGGCAACCACCACCAGATCTAGATTTGTGCAACTTTACTACTTTCTCCACGAATTGATCTCTTTGAGTATCCGGCCAAAGCTCATAAATCTTTTCCACGCACTGCGTACACGTTTGCAACTCATCATATTTGGCTTGCAGTTGTTGGTACTCCCTCTTCAGCTGGTCTGTTGTAATCAGGCATGCATCGAATTTTTGTTGCAACTGTTTTAGACATTCATTCTTTGTTGCCTCAAGTTCTTGAAGGGTGTGTTTCATCTCGTCCGCTCGTTTGATATGCTCGTCACATTCCTGACTTAGAAGAGAAGTTGCCTGTTCTTGTTCTGACAGTTTCAGCTTGAGCATGCTCACATCCTTCTCTAACCGGTCAATATATTTAGTTTCGCCGCAGAGTGCATTCAGTTTATGTGCACACTCAGAGTGTTCCTTCTCGAGAGTATTTAATTTGGTGCTGGTTTGTGAAACCAATAGGCAAGTTCTCTTGAGTTCCTCCTCAGTTGAGGCTAATCGGGCATCCTTATCTGCCAAACTTTGTTCGCACTTTATATGAGTACCTTGAATAGCGCTCATTTTCATTTCTTTATCTAACAATTTTTGTGTGCATAGGCTTTGTTCAGCTTGCAAAGCATCTAGTTCGCGCTTTGCACTCGATAACTTCTCTGCGCACATACCGTGCAAGCGTTCCATTTCACCAAGTTTGATCACGTTTTCCTCCAACTTTTTCTTACACAAGGAATGTTCAAACTCCAAAGTTTTAGATTTTTCATCTTTTTCTGACATTTCCACCTCATGTTTTTCAACAATGTTGTTCAAACGAGTAATTTCTTTAGCCTGTTCACCAATTTGAATCTTGCACTGCTTCGTTTGTTTGAGAGCAGAGTCCACACACAACTCCAAGTCGGCGCACTTACTCTTCAGAGTCTCGAGTGTGGCTACGCTTTCTTCTTGCTTTAGGATGGAGTCAGCAAGCTTAGCCTCGAGCTCTTGGTAAGCGAGTTGACTGTCTTCCAGACGCTCCTTCATCGTCTCGAGGTGACCACGAGATTCTTTCAAACTCGAGACCTCAGACATCAACTTTTCCAAAGCTTCAATTTTTCTGTCACTCTCAACATTCATCTCGTACAATTTTGATGACAAGACATTCATGTCTTCAGTCATCTGGGTAATCTTGGTCTCGTCACTATTAATTTGAATCATCAGGCTTTCAATGTGCTCCTCCTTCAACTTCAGTTCTTGTTCCAGTTCTTCAGCTGTAAGTTCAATCTGTTGCAGCTGATTTGTCTTAAAACTTAACTGGTGTTTCAATTGAGCTTCATTCTCGGTCTTGGCTTTCTCCAGTGCTTCAACTGTGTCTCTGATTTCTGAGTCCTTGGATCCAAGAATCAGCAAGAGTTTTTGTATTTCATCCGCATGTTCTTCCTTGATTGACTTCAGTTCTTTTGTTTTATTATCGACAATGATGTGTAGGTTTTGCACCGACGTGCTGCTCTGTTTCAACTCGTCACATTTTGTCTCAAAGGAGGTGAGCAGTGCGCCGAGTAATTCCACAAAATCCGCCGCAGTGTTACTACTCTCCACACAGTTCGGGCTATCTAGTACGGAGGATACTTTCTCCACGCATACCTTCACTAAATTAGACAACTCTTCCTTTGCAGAACTTGCAACCATTAGCTCTTTCCTAACTTGTACTAGTTGAGAAGACAGCGACAAGAGATTGTCTCCTCTCAACTCGAGTTCAGTCTGAAGACGTTGTGACGCCGAGGTTAGCTTATCTTCGCACTCACTCCTGTTTGTCTCATGTTCGTTAATCTTCTGATTCAATTCAGCTATTAGAACTTCTTTCTCCAACAAAGAATCTTTGAATTTTACAACAGTTTCATTGGTTTTTGTAATGGTTGAATCAAGTTTAATTTCCAAGTTAGTCACTTGAAGATTTTGCTCCTTAAGCCTGACAAATACGTCATGGAGTTCCGCCTCCTTTTCAGCAAGCAACAACAAGAGTTTTGCCTCCTCTTCTCGTTGCTTGTTTTCTTTGTCACCAAGTGTGCCCTGTTGCAAAGCACTTTCTAGCACATGATCTTCATACTTTGAAGTTATGCTTTCCAACATTGCATTCATTACAGCCATATCTTCATTCGTATCATCAAGCTTTCTAGTCAGCAGCGAAACCTCGTATTTTTTCTCACTGAGCTGCTCTAAAACCTTGTCTAAATTATCTTCCAGAGTTTCTCTATCTTTTAGAGCATCCGCGTTTCCTTTGAGTTTTTCCAATTCAACAGCAAGCCTCTGTTTTTCTGCAAGCACACGGTAAAGTTGCTGCGAATTCACCAATCGGTTCTCGCCAGAGGAGGATGACGCCTGGAGTTTAATTATTTCTTCAAGGGATGACACTTGATGTTCAAATGATTCTAACTTGGTCTCTTTATTGTCAAGTGTCTTGAAAACTCCCTCGAATCTCAATTCCAACTCGTCAGTAGTTATAATGGGTTCTGGTTGATCTTCGGCTATGTCTTTGCAGTGGTCAGTTTTTTCTGCTTTGGTGTTGTCATTGTCATCAATTTTAGAGTCTCTTCCAGATGGAGTGGTTCGGCCCGAATCTTGAAGAGCATCCTTAAGCTCCTCTATTTCCAACTCCAAAGCCTTTTTCTGTTCTTCAAGATCATTTGCTTGCCACCTGAGGCAGTGAACTTCTTCAACAACCAGGTTTGTTTCGGACAATTTGCTTCTCAAACTCGCATTGGCTGCTTCTTGCTCGACGATCTTTTGAAAGAGTTCTTCAGCCTTCAAATCTTGCAAATCCCTCCTTGTGTTACCATCTGTCTCACCAAACTCTCGAAGTGTAGATTGTTTGTGATTGACCTGGTCAAACAACTGGCTTTCGTTGGTACTCTTAATGGCATCGGAATCATCATATTCCTCATTTGGATCATTCGAAATGAAACGCTCTGCATTTTTATTTTTAGTTACATCATTATCATTTTCAGACTGTTTCATCAAAATTTGATCAAATTGCAATTCCCTTGCTTTAATAGGCTCAGTTTGATCAAGTAACTGGCTTTCTTCCTGACCAAGTTGGACCATTTTGTTGCTTAAACTCTTTTTATGCTGTTCCAAAGCTAAACTAAGAACTTCAACCTCTTTCACCAAGTTGATGTTTTCTTCACGAACACGGTTCAACTCTTTTGATAAATCAGAGCACGCGTCTTTTCCATCTAAGGGTGCATCAACAATAATGTTTTGAGATTTTTGAGTAGCAGCGTAGAGATCGACATTAGTGACACATCGATGGGTCAAATAAGTAGTCTCGATGATTGAAGACTCATCACTAAGTTTGCAGTGCGCAGAGAATTGTTCTGTTTCTTGATTCCTAGTTTTATCGCCAGATATATCAACTAATCCGACATCATCTGTAAGGGACAATTCCCTAATACTTAGCACACTTTCAGTTTTATTGGCAGGTAATTCAGCTAATCGTAATTCATCCGCAAGGGAAGGTGCAGTTTCAAGCCTCAACGCAGCATCCTCGCTACACAGTGGTTCGGGTGCAACAAAAGTATCATCAGCAGACGCCGCTTGCATTTCATCAGCTAGTGACGGCACTCTTTCTTGTAGATGTCTTGGAGTGTTTAGAGAGGAGCCCCAAACGTCAGCTGAAGAAATATTGAAGAGCCGGGACCGTCGACCAAAGTCGTCCCGAAGGGTCACTCCCATCGTAACGTCACAGTCAGAGGCGTCGAACATCTCGGGACAATTGGAGGCATCCATGGATTCGTTTCCGTGCGTAGCACGGTCAGCGGGGGCATCCTCACAACCAGAGCTCGTTTGATCTGGATGAGCGTGCTGGTCAATGGCACGAAACTGTGACTGGTTGTGATCGGCAGTGGGATGACAAACGCTGGCGTTGAACACCAAACTGCCAGGGATCAATTGATGTGATGTCGTCTCTAACTGCCTTGCTGCAGAAATGTTCTCTGTCAGGCTATAGACTTGACTGCTGTGCGCTATGTAATCTGAAGCGATGGACTCGAGCAAACGAAGTGTGTGACATTCAACTTCCTTCTCAGCAAAGATCTGCACAAAGAAAAAAAAAATATTTTGAATTTGGCACAATTAAAGCGTTTCAGCAGACATTGATGGAATGATCAACGCGTCACATTTCAATTGAAGTAGTAAATTCAGAAGCTGATCGATGAAAGCAAAAAATAAACATTAATTCGATTTGAACACGTAGTGCTCTTACAGGCATGAATGTTTGTACAAATATTTTCATTAATTCCTCCAGTATCACTTCACAGGTTACAATGACGCAGCAAGAGTAAACCAGTTACACTGTCGGGCCCTGCTGCGGGCATGAATTCGGACCTCACTCTTGACCTGGAGCGTGTTTTGGGGACTCATGGTCAGCCCATTAAGCGCTGAAGGGCTAAGTTTGTGCGTGTTAAAGTGTACGTAAGGAGTGTGAGGTGCGTGCGCCATGCCGTCGGCCACTTCCCTTTCCATGGGATCTATTTTGTCTATTTATACTACTCAGCACCCCAGGAAGTAAATCAAGCACACACGAATAAGTGCTGCGTTTTCATTAACAGACAAAGAGGCAAGGTCAAAAAACCCAAAAGAGAGGTGGCTGATGACAAGATGTGCTTCACTCTCCTTTCATGCACTTACACATACCAAACCTCAGACCTTCAACACTGAAGGTTCCGGGCACGACCGGGCAACACTCGCAATACGTCATGAGTGAAGTACAAAAAAAAAAGTTTTCGCTATCTTACCTCTGCGGCATCAAAATTGTTGGGCCCTCTCCTATCGATGTCCATCCCGATTCACGAGATGGCAAGGGCGGACAAAAGCATCCGCGCCACGTCGAAACTCATCCATTTAGAATCGTTCTCCACATACGCACGCTTATCCATAGCACGTTCTCTCGCTACCTCCAACCTGGCCTCTCACTTCCCAAAAGCTTGCTTCACGTCATCCATCCACCCAAACTTCAGCCTTCGTCTAAGCCAACGCCTACTCACCTCCATTTTCATCACTACCCCTTCATTCATCCTCGCCATGTGCCCAAAGAATCTCAGCACACGTATATCTGCTCTGTCCTCCAACTTCCTCCTCATTCCTGCTTTAATTCGAGCAATTTCACCGTTGATCCTTAAGCATCACTCGGGCTCTGCCTCTCAAACGTTTCATCAGAAAACATTTACCTTTCTTCGCTTCCGCTCTTGCCCCCCACGTCTCCGCCTCGTAGAACACAGTTGAGACGACAACACTCTCATATAACCCTCTCTTCATTTTCAAACATGATGTCCACTAGCTCATGGAGCTCTTCCATGCACTCCACGCTTTACACCCTTCCTTCACATCAGATTTCAACTTTGTTTCCACTAATTCAGTCTTCTCCACATGAGAGCCAGAGTACTTAAACCACTGACCATCATTCTATAACTCTCCATTAATACAGACACTGATTCCGATTGCATTGCCCTTCCTTGAATATCTCATTTTTTAACTTTTACCCACATTAACTAGAAGTTTCCACCTTTCGCACACTGTAGCAAACTCACAAAATATTCGCCTAATCTGCCACAAGAGCCGTATCATCCTAAAACAGCAACCGACTGAACTGCCAACTCAGCCCATTTGTTTATATCAACTCTAAACCTTTACTCAATACTCTCATGTTTACATCCCTCACCACTCCATCCATCTAGAGATTGAACCGCCTGGGAGACATCGCGACCTTGGCTCAGTCCCACTTTCCCCTGAAACCAAGAAATAATCTCACTCTCTACTCAGATACACTCTGCTGTCAACCTAAAATTGTTCAAAATAATACCGGCCAACGCTAACTCACCCAGCAGCAGTCGCTTGACGAAGCTGCAGTGGACGTCTCTGAGAGCGACGCAGCGAGCAGTGCACGCTGTAACTCGAGCAGCTGATCCCTCACTTCCTGCAGCTGCTCTGCAGAGAACTCTTCACTGCTCACAGTTCTAGGAATGGAGGGAGACACGACCTTGGATACAATAAATGAACCGTTGTGAAATGATCAGGTAATAGGATTAGTTGATGGTTATCAGTGGAGGCATTTTATAGTTAGCTCTAGATACTTTGTGAAGGATCGACGTTTATAAAAATGGTTGACGCGGCTTTGCAAGACGTCCAATCTCAGGAAACATTTTTTATGCGGACAAGCACTTGACTACCTAAAACATATCAAGGCAGAAAATGAAAATATCTTGTTTTGTATGATTATGTCAGATTAAAAATGACCAGGGTTTATACCGTAACTGAGTCATTGTCCTTGAAGCGAAGAACATCGAATTACACTTAGTGATGACACACAACATCTCCAGAGTCTGAGTTTGGTCTTGCTCTCGGGGTGTTTAAAAAGTTTTTTGTTTTTACTCGTGAGAACACATGTACATGTGTATTCAAAATATATCTTGTTCGTAAGCTGCGGCTTCTATACCCACTGACAGGCAGTTTCTGCACGTAGCCTTCCGTTCATTTTTACGCGTATAAACAACTAATCAATTCCCTACCCCCCCGCAGAGGCTAGTCCAGGCGCTGTGACGATTTCTAGAATGCACATATAGAGCTTTCCTGTCCCCACCTGTCACTGAGCGCAGTGGCGTTGATGTCGGTTCTGTCAAGAGCGGGCTGCACTACAGACTCTTCGAACAAGGTGAGGGTATGCAGGAGGCGGTGCGACGCGGCCGATAGGGCGGCCTTTGTGGAACGAGGGCCGTGCAAGAGGGTGTCGTCGCCAGTGTAAGCCATGGCGCTGTCTTGAAGTAAACAGCTCTGAAATATAAATTAAGGAGTTTGACTAACCGATGTTGGGATGGGGTGATGGAACATCTAGTTGAAGTTGAATAAGTGTGATGATACAATATCAAGCTCAGCGATGATGTAACAGCATTTGTTTAACCAGGAGATGATGGACTTCCAACAGAATCCAGCTGGAGTTATACGAAAATTCCACAAAGATATTACGACTATTAGAAGTTATCCCTAGGATTGGATTAAAGAGACTCTCCCGTATTTCTAGCACGGGTGTTGACTCCTTAGCAGAAAAGTTGAGTGGAGAGAAACAAAACTTAGATTGCATTGATCCAGGAGCTGCACTGGTGGCTGGCTTTTCACGCTGACCAGGTAAATGTTGAAGAATAGTGCATGGGCATAGCAGCCCCGTGAACTATTGACCAGGTTAATAACGAAGAAACAATACTCTAAATTGGCATGTACCAACAATGCAACAGTGTAGCTCAGAGCACAATGTTCTACAACGATTTCAAAAGTGCAGGTTGTCATTTGAAATCGGTGAGTTGCAACAAGATCATTACCATCTTATTGATTGAATGACACTGTACCTCATCTCTGAGAGTGGACACCGAAGACCCCCTGCGCCGAGGCGCAGAGCTCCTCCTCTTGGAAGAGACCGCTGCCAGGAGCGAAGTCTGCATGTCATCTGTCTCGTCGAGCAAAGCGTTGCGACGTCGCGACAGCTGCTGCAGTTCTGCAAGCAGATCTTGCTTCTGACGATTAATTTCCTGAAGCTCTGATACCAGCGCATCCTTGCCGCGCATTAATTCTTGCACTTCGACCATCAGCTGTTGCTGCGCTAGCTCTTGGTTGTCGCTGCTACCATCTTGTCCCTCAGGCGTTTGGCGATTGAATTGTTCCAGCCTCAAGCCCAGTTCTTGTTTTGAACGTTTTGTTTCCAGTAATTCTGCACTCAATTCCAGTTTCTGAGCTTTCATTTCTTCCAGTTCAGATGACACTCCTTGCAATTTAGCAATCAATTCCTGCTTCTGACGGTCTACTTCTTGCAGTTCACGTGTCGTATCGATTGTGCTCTTCTTGAATGCCTCACGTTGTTGACGAAGTACTACTATTTCATCCTCGTTGAGGGCTGGTCTGAGGATAGGTTCCACGTTAACAGAGACACCTTTTGGCAGATTAGCAATCATTTCTAAAAGTTTTGTTTTCTCTGTAGAAATGGTTTCTACTTCTTCTGTTAATTTGTTAAAATCGGCTCCACCGGCTTCCGAACAGAGGCGCGCTCTCATATCCTTCAGTTCAGTAGTTAGAGTCAGCTTCTCTTGTGTTAGCTCTGATATTTCCTTCTTCAAGCTTTCAGATGAGCTGCACGCCACATTTACTTTGCCTTCTTCCGAATAAAGGAGTAAATTATCTCTTTGCAATTTCAGATTGGCATGTTCGTTGACAAGTGTTTCAAGTTCTACATCGACTTGCAATTTTTGAGTATTTACTCCTCTCAACGCTTGGACTTCAGTCAAAAGTTGCGTCTTTTCTTGTTCCAGAGAGGTTATTTGAGCATTCAATTCTTCAATGAACGATTCGTACGACTCACGACAGTTCAGAGCCTTAAGTTCTTCTATCTCCATCATCAACACCTTCTTCTCCTTGTTCGTTTCAGCGACCTCACGATCTTTTAAAGTAGCTTCATCAAGTGTGTCCCTCAATCTTGCTGAAAGCTCTTCAACTTGGCATTGCAACTTCTGCTTTTCGCATTTCAGCTCGGCAAATTCATCATGAAGATTTGACTGAATCACGAGCAGATCGGAGCCCTTCATTTCATCAGTAAGAGGCTCTGAGGACACATTCTCAAGTTCAATCTTTTCCAATGCTGAATTATCCTCCAATATACCCTTTTTGTTCTCTTTCAATCGTGCAACTTCTTCGGTCATTTCTTCAATTTCTTGTTTCAGAGACATATGATCAAGATTTAAGGATTCAATCTCCTCTAGTTCTTCACACAATTGTTTGTTTTCGGACTTCAGCTTTGCTATCTGACGAGTCAATGCTTCCATTTCCTCTGAATTCAACTGCTCTAAACTCCCTGGACTCTGGTCAGATACACTCATCACATTAAGAAGTTCATCATCAGTTTTTAAAGATTCCACTTCAACAACGGATGCCCGATTGGCCTCATTTCGTGCTTGTTGCATTGACAATTGTTCTTTCAATGAAGTTATTTCTTCGGTCGCTAGGGACAAAGATTTTTCTAACAACAAATGTTGTGTTGATAAGTTCGCCTTCTCTTGTTCAGCTTCCTCAAGAATTTCCTGGATCTTTTTAGTCTCTTTCCTCGATGAATTTTCAAGTTTCAGTATTAGTTCAACTTTCTCTTTACCTAAACTTGACAAAGCGTTGTCCAGTTCTTTGACCCGCACCTCTAGTAACCTTTGTTTGTCAACATAGCAAATAATCTGTTCATCGAGGTCTTTTGTTTTTTTCTCCAACAGCGTATTTCTGAGCTCAAGCACATGCAGCATGCGGGCACTGTTGCCCATAGTGGAAGTCTCATTGGACGTTGAAGAGATTATCGCTTGCTCCTCTTCCTGCAACTCAGTTGTAAGGTTCTGCAGCTGGATTACAAGAGTGGCGTTGTTGGTGTCCGAGTGAGCATTGAGATTATCAACATTTAAGCAGGGGCTACTAGAGTTGAATTTAGACTTTGCTTGCTCTTCTTTCATCTCGCCACCACAATTAGAAATAGTATTGGAAGTATCAACCTTAATAGCATTCTCTAGACTACATTTTAAGGCTTCAATCTCTACTTCCAGTTCGGCTATAGTGGACTTCATTACATTCATTCCTGCCTTGAGTTCTTTATTCGCCCTTTCCTGTTCCTCCATAGATGACGCCAGTTTCTCACACTCGGTACAGTCTATACTACCCTTCTCAACGTGACACTCATGAAGCTCTCGTTTCAAAGATTCCAGAAGCTTTTCAAGGGAGTCACAATTTGTGCAGTTATTTGCATGTGTTACTGAAAGTTTATCTTCCCCTACTGGATCCACTTCCATGCTTTCTTCATCGGGAAGTATATCAGCAAGCGGACTGCTGTTTATTCCCGGACATTCTTTGTGTGTTGCATCCTTTTCGACTTCAAACACTCGATTCACCTTGTTGCTCAGTTCGGTACACAACTCTTCTTTGCACGCAAGAAGACCCTCAAGTTCCCTACACTTTAGTGCGAGCGATTCAACTTGACCCTCAAGGGCAGAGTGTAGGATGTCCTTGTTCGCTTCTTGGTGCTCTTGCAAATTGACGTCACCTACAGCCAAAGCCAAACTATTGTCCTCATTGGTGACACCAGTGCCTCCAAGAAAAATATGTTGAGTGTCAACAAAGCTAGAAAAGGCTCGTTGTGGTGATGCTTCGGTAGGTGCGCCAGGACCAACAATGACTTCCAAGTCAATAGCATTTGAAAGAAGTTTGGATTTTAGCTGAAACAGAATTGAAAAATAATTAAATTAGTATTATAATAACTTCACTACCTTGACTTCTGGGTTTCAAGCAAGTAGGGTACCTTTAGCTTACATGCTTAGCAAATAATGTATTCAGTGAGTTACTAATGATCAAAATCAACAAATATTGTCCACTTAGCAGCTATTACCCAGATTTCAGTGGGCAATAGCTATCTAGAATACTAGATTGTTAGTACTTACCAATTCTATCTCGGCTTCTTTAGATGCCAAGTGCAGTTCAAGTTTTTCTGCAGCATCATTGGCAATTTTTAAATCATCTTCTAAATCATTCTTTTGTTGCTCGAATTCCAAAGACCTGCCAGGAGGAATGGAAAAAACAATGAATACAAAGGATTGGAGGACAAAGTCCTGACTCAAATTACAAAATGTTCAAGTCGAAAACTGTGTAGATCCTCTTTGGCCAACCTAACAACTCCAAGCATCAAGTCTGCTAAGGCATCCATGGTTTAGTGCGCGCCAACGTAGGTAGCTACTAAGCAACACGAAGCAGAGCATACCTGAGGATCTGTTCCTCCAGATCTTTGATCGCTGCATCGCGTTCTCGTAATTGGATCTCCAGATCGGCAGTTCGCTCGAGTCGTGCTTTGACAACGCCCGAGTCACCCGACTCCACTTTGGCCAGGTCTGACCAAGCCTCCTGTAAACAAGAACTAGTTCAGGGATGATGGAAATTCAAATGTGGCAGAGCGTAGTTTTACTGGCAGTATCAACCTTTGGAGGGAATATAACGTAACACTATAGTCAAGGCAAGTCTACAATCTTGTCAAGTTGCATTACAACACAAGAAAATGGCGACATTTGGTGTTTTTCCATATGTTAAATAGACCAAAATTGTGGTATCCACTTAAAATTATGAATTTAAAATTCATAGTTTGAGTGATGATAACATGCAGCTACAAGAGTTGGACTTAGTTGTTGCAATCAGTCGGTACCATGCGCGCAAAATACCGAACACAAATTCATGAAGCAGTAATTGGCCAAAAATTCTAGCACACAAAAGGGCTCTGGAAGCTTGGAGCATGACGGAAGAGATACTGGCTGGCCACAGCGCTTATCCCTTTGCAAGGCGATGAAGATAAGCGTAACGCATTTGACGTATGGCAAAATATCTTCCACCACCTAGGCGTCTCAGCGCTCTGACCAATAAAACCCTTTTGAAGGCCAAAGGATGGCAAGAGATAAGATACGTCAAATCTAGATCACAGACCGGGAATTGTCGGTATTACCATCAATCAAGCAGTTTGTCGAAGGTTCTATTGGTGAAGGCAGTCTAAGTCAAGGATCAATACAAAGAGGCAGAAGTAGGTCAGGGGGCAGAAAACTGTGAACTCTACCAATGTGTCTAGATTCTGTCAAGATTAGATTAAATTGACTGGGATGGACAAGGAGTATGACAAGCTGAAACCATCAGGTGAAATACCTGGCAAGCCTCCTCAACAATCTTGTAATGAAACAGTCATTTCTACACTTGCTTGGTTTCTCCAACAATGTGGTGCATCACTCATACTTGGGGATTAATTGACCATCATGTCATTTCAGACCGAAAGACATTTGAAATTAAGCATAGGTATTCTCTTTAAATTAGCCATTTGAGGAGAGTCTTGAGAAGTGACCTAGAGTCTAATAATTGTTTGGTATCCTCTTGACCCTTTTGCACAGCTTTCCTACATGTTGAGAACCTCCTAACTGAAGTAGATTTTTTCCTTTTCTGGTTGTAGAATAATTCAAATTGAATCTTTGTTAAATTTAAAGTCTAGAGTAACGTACTACTTGAAGCGGATATGCCCACAATCTATAAGAAGTTCAATATCAGAGGTCAATAATGGTTCAGAATGGACTAATGGTCAATAATGGTTCAGAATGGACTAATATGAATTAAGAACAGAGTGGAAAGTACACGGTTCCTACAATGCCATTCATGTTATTTATAATTACTTATAAGTAATAATTAATGATCTATCTCCTACTCGATGCTCTTACCTTTGAATTAGCAATCAGCTACAAACGCTGGGCTCCACATCATTAGTCTGTTTACCACAAATTAATGAATTCAACTGTTTGGGCAACAATTCAACTTTTAGTCATTGCTGAAACTTTTTATTGGCCTAATTAACTTTTTGTTACATTTACCTTCTGGTAACTCTAGTCTCTTGACCCGCTCAAAATCATCAATACCAGTGTAGCACTGTAATGTTTAACAAATACAGACACTAGGCCGCATCCCCCAGAAAGGGGGGAGGCCGACGGCAAGGCGCACCTCACACCCTCATACGCTCACACTCACACAACTTAGCCCTTTTGCGCTAATGTTTAAGCTTGACTGTAATACTTCTTGTTGCTATGCCAGGAATAGTTGCTTACGTATATTGCGTTCATCTTAACCGCTCTCTAAGGCTGTGAAGATTAACGCAAGTAGAACTGCCGTTATTGGGTTGTCATAAACCCAGACACTGGTGAAGATTTTCAAAGTTAATTTTTTGGTCAACAGATCAGGTTAGGAAAGTTAATTGTATGATAAACGGCGCCTGCCTTGACCAGATCCAAACGACAATATGGAGAGGATAGAGACAGGCCAATTAATAAATTCGTCCAGATTTGGCAATATATGGGACAAAGGAATGGCTGCCAATGGCAATGAGCCATGGCTACTTCTGAACAAAAATCCTGTAGCTTGAAACATCAGCAGATACGTTGTTAGAAGCCATGACAACGAAATACTAATAAATGAAAGGCCAACTCCCAAAGGAAGGGGGCCGCCGACGGTAAGGCGTATATCACACTCCACTCATACACTCACACTGTTGAACTTCATCGAGCGAACCAAATTCTGAAAAAATCATCAATTAGATCAGCAAGGGCTTGCCTAGAGTGAGTGATACCTGTTAACTGCCCTACCCCAGAAGGTAAGTCATTCTCCACACCAACACATCTCCTACATCGAAGGACCTTCTGCAGATATCAGAAAAGCATGAAGGAAACACCAACTACAGCAAATGACCCCAGTGCCATCTCAGAAAGCAAATGAGATTGTATCCAGCAAATCCTTCAATTTGCCATGCAAAACATTCCAGTATTCCATTAGGTTTGCAATTAGAAGCCAAACCCTTTCAATCGACTACTTTAGTCCTCCTTAGAAAATCTATCAATGTCAGGGTTGGTGATTTTTATCTTTATTGAAAACAAATGTAATTTTTTTAATTTTTCATGATTTTATTTTTACAATATTCTGACGTTAATTATTAGTAAAGTAATCATAGTAAGGTGAATACTGTTCATAAAAAAGAGCCTGAGAAATAAACTAGGTCCTGCTGTTGCTCTCGTTCCAAAATTTCAAGTTTTTCTGAGAAAATATTTGAGATACATGACTGAAACTTAGATCCGTGGAAAGAGGAGACAAAATGAATCAACCTAGTGCACTTTTGACCCCCAATTTATTAGAAAAAGTGTTAAATGGACTTTGAAAACGGGTCAAGCGATTCTGATGCATAGTACACCACTCGATAGAGACCAACTAGTAGAGTACAGCCGCGTTGTGTTTTCACCAAAATTTGATTATTTGATTTTTGGTGCATTTAAAAAAGTAGCTACATTGGGATTTTTTCCCTTTTCATCCTGTACTTCTTCCCTGGTGTTTCATCCCACATTGATGAATTTGGTTTAGCTAGATAGTATAGACCCAAGACCTCGATTCTAATAAAAAAACTTAAAAAAAAGAAAAGATTTTTGGCAATTTATTTGAAAGCTTATGAATAATACATTAATTAGGTACATTAAAATTTATAATGTTTGACTTTTTGATCTCAGATCCTATCATCCTAATGATCTAGTGACTTACTAAATAAGGAGTAATGACGCATAATACAGATACAGACACTAGGCCGAATCCCCCAGAGAGGGGGGGTGGCCGACGGCAAGGCCCACCTCACGCAACTTAGCCTCTTTGTGCTAAAGGGTCTGGCCGGTACCTCCGCAACATACACTTTGGGTCACGAGTGCAGTCCGAGGATCCGTTGTCAGCAGCAGGGCCCGACAGTTTTCACTGGTTTACCCCCGCCGCGTCAGAATGACCGGGCCTCTCCCACCCACGACCATCCCGACAGCGGGATGCCAAGGGCGGGCAAGCACATCAGAGCAGCGTCAAACTCAACCATTCTCCACTCACGCCTGTTCATTGCATGCTCTCTCGCTACCTCCGCATTCATGTCTCTCCTTCCTAACGCCTGCTTCACACCATCCATCCACCCAAACTTCGGTCTACCTTTAGGCCTGCGACCACTCGCCTCCGCATTCATCACCCTTTTCACCAACTTCCTTCATCCATCCTCTCCATGTGCTCAAACTATCTCGGATCACGCGAATCCACTCTGTCCTCCAACTTCTTCACCATCCCTTTTCTAATTCGAACCACGTCGTTGGTGATCCGGTCTCTCAGCGTTACTCCAGCCATGCCCCCCCAAGTCTCAGCTCCGTAGAACACAGTTGGGACAACAACACCCTCATACAGCCCTCTCTTTGCTTCCATTCAAAAAGAAGGCTGTATGAGGGTGTTGTTGTCCCAACTGTGCTCTACGGAGCTGAGACTTGAGGGGTGAGAGCAGAGAAGAGAAGAAGGTTGAATGTTTTCGAGATGAAATGTCTGAGGAGCATGGCTAGAGTGCCGCTGAACGACATGTTCACTAACGACTCGTTCTTATCAGAACGGGGATGGTGAAGAAGTTAGAGGGCAGAGTAGATTCACGTGTTCTGAGATGGTTCGGGCACGTGGTGAGGATGGATGAGGGGAGATTGGTGAAAAGGGCGTGGAAGGCAGAGGCGAGTGGACGTAGGCCTAGAGGGAGACAGAAGTTTGGGTGGATAGATGGTGTGAAGCAGGCGTTAGGAAGGAGAGACCTGAATGTGGAGATAGCGAGAGAACGTGCACTGGATAGGCGTGAGTGGAGAATGATTGTGAACGGATGAGTTTTGACGCTGCCCCGATGTGCGTTCCCGCCATAGGCACATCGTTGAGAGACGGGATGGTCGTGGGCGGGGAGGGCCGGTCATCATGACGCGGCAGGGTTAAACCAGTCCCACTGTCGGGCCCTGCTTGCTACCGACACTGACCTCGAACCGCACTCATGACCCGGAGGGTGTGTTGCAGGGTTCCCAGCCGGACCCTTTTGCGTAAAAGGACTAAGGTGTGCAAGTGTATGAGAGTGTTGGTGCGCCTTGCCGTTGGTCAGCCTTCTTGCTGGGGGATTTCGGCCTAGTATCTGTATCTGTATTAATGTTGAAGTAAGGCTTACTTTTACGCACAGTCAATGTCCTTCACGCGGCGAACGGCTAATGTATGTACGGGTGCCACAGGAGGTACTGAAACTCCTAAGGTACTGGGGCCATATGATCCCAGCACTCCCAGGGTGGCAGTAAGGAGGGTCAACACACCACCTACCCTGCTTCAGAGCCCCAAGGATTCGCAGTAGTCCCTAAGGTGCCGGGGCTACGCGCCCCAACACCAGCTTAGGGGGAAGATGAAGAAGAGACAGAAAACGGGGATCTTATGCATAAGATCTACACTAGACGTAGGGAATTTCACGCATGAGAACAGTAAAAAAAAAAGGAGAAATCGTTGAAAACGGTTGCAAGAAAAAAGGAGCGCAACTTGGCTGTTATTAGCCACCCGAAAAGAGAACAGTTAGGACCGGTATGTGTGTGTTTAGTGCACGTGCCTGTGAGCGTATCTGCAAGTGCGTGTGTGCAACGACTACCAGGCGAGTTGTTGAAAAGAAGCTGAAATAAGTTTCAGGAAATTTGACCTAACATAAGATGCATATGAGGTAGATAAAAGTTGAGCTAATCAGGAAGGTGGAGAAAAGAAGAGAAAGTGAAGGGTGAAGAAGAGGGGAGTCTGAAGGGAAATAAGAGTGTTCACCCCCGGTTGGGCCGTGACTCCGTGCGGCTCGTAAACATAACAGAGGCCTAGGGGAGGGTGGTGAAAAGCTACAAAAGGGCTACAAGAAAAAGGTTAGCAAATAAATCCAGGATAGCTGCGCTAGCCTTTGGGTAGGTATGCTACCACCGATATGGTGCAGGAGACCCATGGCTATTTGGCTCTACAGACCACATTACTGAAACGCTGGGGTGACAAAAGGTATAACAGGGTGATATACCGATTAGCCCAAATAAGCTAGATCTTGCAACATTGAAAGAACGAGCAAATGTAAATTCAAAACTGATGAAATAATACTAATAAACACGTTCACTGGAGATATGCATTGCCAATCTATGTCGTTCAAGGACCCTGCAATTTAAATTCAACGCGAACAGACAAGATGTAATTTTCGTGTTGTAGCGCGCTGGAACATAATGAAGGTGAATATGAAAACTGTATGCCCATGCAAAGAAACACCTATACCTTAGGTGGAAGCTATGTAACCCACCTCAAGACTTCTCCTGAGGTCTCGTTCGATGCGCTGCTGCTTCTCCAGGCGTAGCTCAAGCATAATGTCGAAGTCCAGACGATCTTTCTCCAGAACATTGAGACTTTCACGCTTTTCTTGCTGAAAAAAATAAAACGATAGTTTTGTACATGAACACACCCTCACGCACAGAAATACGAAGCCTACAGGACTTAATATTGCATTCAACTTTGAGCCAAGTAACTGGATATAAACAGACGCATAGCCGAATCCCCTAGAATAGGGTGGCCGACAGCAAGGCGCACCTCACACTGCCCCCAGGAACTCACACACATTCCCAAAGTTATCCCTTCAGTGCTGAAGGACCAGGCCAAGACCCTGCAACACACACACAACTGGTGAGGAGTGAGGGCCAAGACCAGCGTCAGTAGCAAGGCACAGCAGCTTTCACTGGTTCACCCTGCTGTGTCATAATTACCGAGATCTCTCATAACCCACGTCCACCCGTTTCTCGACAAGACGCCAAAGGTGGGAAATCGCATCGGGGCCGTGCCAGAACTTATCACTACCTTCTCCACTCAAGCCTATCCATTACATGCTCTCTCGCTACCTCCACAGTGACATCTCCCCCACCCTACTCTCCGTGCATCCACTTAGGCATCTTCCTTCCTCAACATCATCATTCTCATTCTAACAACATCATTATTGATTCTATCCATCAGCTCCACTCCAGCCATACCACTGAAAAACTCCATCTGGAAGACTTTCAACCTTCTTCTCCTCCGCCTTCGGCCTCCACGTCCCAGCCCTGTTGAGTTCAGTCGGGACCACTACCCCCTCGTAGCACTTTTTTTTGCTCCCAGACCCATCGTCAGACAGCTCATTACACTCTTCAGTGCACCAAACATTTTACACACTTATTCTACTATAAATTTCACTTCAGCTTTCACTAGCTCTGTCTGTTCCACATGGGAGCTCAGGTACTTGAAATAAAACATTGAACAAATTTGTATAAAAACTCTTTATCAAGGCAAAAACTGATTCCGCCTGGATCGCCATTCTTCAAGCATCTCATTTCTTGACTTATACCTACGTTAACTCACAACTTACTCCCCACAAACGCAAACAGTAACCAACTAAACTGCTAACTTTGCTCATTTGTTTGAAGAACTCAAATTGAAACTCGACCCATTACGCTCAAATTCACCTTCCCGACCACTCAATCCATGTAGAGATCGAACAGCCAGGGATACATAATACAACCTTGTTCCATTCCCCTTACAAGAGAAATCAAGCATACGCCTTACTCCATATTCTGGCATTGATATGCTCTGCCAATTTCTCTTCCACTTCGTAAGAGCCATATGGTTTAGCATTGAGCTTCTGCTTTGTATTCGAATCACTCTTTATGAGAAAACATTACAGAAACGTATTACGAGAGAATCTTTATAATATTCGTTGAACGTAGTTTTCGACCGATTTAGACCTTTTTGTGTTTTAACTATACTCGGGAATTTCGAAACTTTCAGGTTCCTTGACTGTTCCCGAGTAGGTACAGCGTGGCGTCTCCCGCGCTTGACGGTCTAAATATCTGATAGGTACAGAGTGGCGTCTCCCGCGCCCAGCTGTTTCGGCCGGCTGAACCCCCAAACCCCAACCCTCTTCTTTCCTATATGAGCGAGAGCTGCCCTGCCCCATCATTCATTCGTAGCTACTGCTTCGGACGCAGCACACTCCTGCCTCATTAAATCCAAAGGATAGTTGCACCTTTTTGAAAGGTAAGTGGTAGTAGTAAAAGTAGTTTCTTCTGTTTTCCACCGGAGTTCCAATGTGTAGTCACTAAGTGTTTACAAGTGTAGGAAGACAACAATAGTCCTATTGGCCCAAACTAGGTTGCCTTCTGATAGCAAGAGGGTTAGTTCTGGAGTAGAACGACTAAGAGACCTATTGGTCCAAACTAGGTTGTCTTTTGATAGCAAGAGGATTAGTTCTGAAGTAGAACGTCTTGGAGAGATTCATGTGCCATTTCTGTTTTTTTATAACAACAGGAAAGGGAACGGTTTAGCTATTTGTCGGCGATCTATGTAGTACTTATCGAGCCGCGACTTAAACGTTTCGATTGTATTGTTGTTTCGACCTCCGCTGGAAGTTTGTTCCATTCTTCGACAACTCTATACGTGAAGAAATTGCGCGTGATGTCGAGTAAGGAACGTTTCCCAACGATTTTTTTTCTGTTCCTAGTCACTCCGTTTGTATCTAGAATGAAAAGGCTCGCTTGGTTGACGTTTTCCTTACCCTTCATAATCTTCCCCTCTTCTATCATGTCGCTTCTGACTCGACGTTTCTCTAGCGAATTAAGATTGAGTTCACAAAGCCTGTCTTCGTATGATTTATTCCGCAGCGAGGGAATGAGTTTGGTAGCTCTACATTGAACCTTCTCAAGTTTATCAACGTCTTTTCTAAGGAATGGAGACCAGAATTGAACGGCATCACTCAAGATGCGGTCTGACAAATGCATTAAATAACTTGAGCATACTGTGTTGGTTTTTGTACGAGATAGTGCGGAATATCATACCTAGCATGTTTGGAGTTATGAGGACTTATGTGCATAACTTTGCATTAGTCAACATCAAATTTTATTTGCATCTTTCCAGACCAATCAACAATTCTGTTCATGTCTTGTTGAATCTGCTGACACTCTAGTTCAGTTTGCACTTTTCCTCCGATCTTAATATCGCCTGCAAACTTGCCAATGTTTGAGATCGTTAGTGAATATTATAAAGAGAACTGGCCCTAACACGGATCCTTGAGGCACGCCTCTTGTAGCATTACCCCAGGGGGAGGAAGCTCCGTCAAGTGCTCGCCCGTAGGGCACGGTGAAAGGTAAGATTCAATACGGGGTGGCCCATCTGGGCAGCCGATTAGTGACCCGCTGCCCTTAGAGCCACGGATGGGTCGGGCGGCATTTATTGCCGCCCGACATCAAATTGTCGACAAAATTTTGTTGACACAAATTATGCAGACACAAAAAATTTTGACACAAAAATTTGTCGACACAAAAATTTGTTGACACAGAAATTTGTTGACACAGAAATTCGTTGACACAGAAATTCATTGACAAGAAATTTGCTGACACAAAATTTTGCTGACACAAAATTTTGCCGACAGAAATTTTGCAGACAAAATTTGTGGACACAGAAATTGTAGGCACACAAATTTGTCGACTGCAAATTTTTTGTCTACACACAAATTTGTTGGCACCAAAAATTTGTTGGCACATAATTTTGTGGACAAAATTTGTTGACAAAAATTCTGGCAACACAGAAATTTGTTGATGCATCAATTTGTTGACAAAAGAGTGCCGATGCAAACTTGTGGGCACACAAATTTGTTGACACAAACTCGTTTGCACACAAATTTGTTGACACATAATTTGTCAACACAAAACTGGTCGAGACATAAATTTGTCAACACCGAAATTAGTTAACAAAAATTTTTTGATGCATAAATTTGTCAAGTGTCGTCAGCAAAAATTAGTCGACACCTAATTTTGTCTACAAAATTTGTCGGCACAAAATTTGTCAACACAAAATTTGTTGACACAAAATTTGTCGACAGAAAAAATCAACACAAACTTTGTTGACACAGAAATTTGTCAACACATAATTTGTCGACACAAAATATTGACAAAAATTTTGTCAACACGAAAAATTGTCGACAAAAATTTTGTCAACAAGAGGAAGTTGTTGACACAATTAAAAGAAAGAAGATTGAACAATGCTTGTTAAGTCATACAACCATGCCCTCTATGCTGGCACCGAACAGCCCTTCACCCCTAAGCCGTCCCCGAACAGCCCTTCACCCCTACATGCAGATGATTATATGTCACATATGACATTCCTCAGGGAACTGTCCAATGTTTGGTTTTGAAATCCTGCTCAGAAACAGTGGGTTTAGATCAACATCTGACTAGTCATACAAGCTTGGTCTACATCCTGACTCCATTGGTGTTTTGGTTCTTGAAGTAAGCTGTCCCCATACAGCCCTTCACACCTGCAACAAGGGATCATGCGTTACATATAACGTACCTCGGGACCCAGATCAGTGTCGCTCTGCAAACCCAACGATATACAGCGGTTTTCAGCAACATTAGATTCTTTTCAGTCATATGCGGATAACAGACCCAGCGCCCATATGGACGTGATACTGAAATCCAACGTAAACAGTGATTTCGGGTCAGCATGGCAGCCCTAATTGCACAATAATGAAATAATGCAATACATTCGGCACATATTGGCATTCTTTTCTGTCTAATGTGAGAATTATTGGTAACATACCTTTTATTTTCTCTCATACAAACATATGTTATGTTATGCTATGTGGTAGTGATGAAGGGCGAATGTTTGCAACATACCATCCATAGACTTCAATCTCCATCGTTTCAGTAACGTTGTCCGCAATCTCCTTAACGACAGGCGGGCGATTGCGAGTCACAGGACGGCTCCTCTAAACCAGAGTTCTCTCGGATGACCGCGTCACAGGCTCGCATTGTGCCCAACGATGACATTCATCCCGAGTGCCTACGGCACTCCGATTTATTCGGAAAGTCACGTATACAAGCCAGTTGAGTGCAACATAGACCTCAGCCATGACAGCGGCACCAGGCAGTCCTACCTTTGAAGCGTTCACGAACAGATATCGTGCAACGAAATAGAGCCTCCCAATAAAAGAAGCTTGACTCCTGGTCGAATGCGCACTTTGCGCTTACATCAGGCTGCCATAGAATCGGGGTCCTGAGGAAATTTGTTAATGCACCGATCGTCCCCCCCCCCCCAGAAGCTTACATCGAGACCGCTAGGGGCAAGACCGCTCTTTCTTTCCAACACATTCCTGCAGAAGTACGTACGAAAGATCTCCAGCACCACACTCAGGTTGCTCAGACCCTGCGTGGTTATGCCCTCAGCGCGTCACTGACGGGTATTTTTGCTCGCATCCGTGATCCCGTTTTGACAGATGGCACGCGAATTACCCCGCAGTCACTGCATTGGTTGTAGGAGCACTCCACAGGCTACCTTCACAAACTTGTCGGGATCCCCAAGCGATACAACTCAGTGACGGTGCCGAATTCGCTTTCGAACTCTGGATAGGCTTGCTCCGGAGTCTGTTCGAGCAGCCGTTCTAGCAGGTTCGCTTTTTCATCCTCAACCCCTCACCAACAGGGCGATCATGAATGCTTCATAGGCGTTTGACACTTTCCGAAGCAAGACGGAGATCCTCTCATTTAGGACCCCCTCTTATTCCGATGTCATAGCCCTTGACCCACCGCCGGTGGCACAGAAGACTCAGCAACCCCAGAAGAGGGTTGCGCGGGGTTCCTCTTGTGGCCAAAACGGTCGACAGGCATCTTCCAGTGATCGCCCTGCGTTCCAGCGCGGTGCCACTGGAATCGCCCTGCGTTCCAGCCCTCACCTGTATGTGAGGGCCCCGGTACCTCACATACAGGTTCGGGGGCCTGCCCCTCCACTGCCTCAAGACCCAAGGACGTGGCCAGAATGGTCCCGGGAGAGGTTTGGGGAGGCTCAGCAGCCAAACGACTCTCCCCCCCCCATCCCCCCGCAAGAAGTCTTCAGGTGAATACGGAAAGTGGGACCGCTCCCCTTCCCTTAAGTACCGACGCTCTTCCGGCGGCCCACTGGAGTCGCCAAGCACACGGGAGCGAGGTCAAGCCTTTGGTCAAAAACATTCTTTCTAAA
This sequence comes from Gammarus roeselii, assembly GCA_016164225.1. Taxonomy (NCBI): domain Eukaryota; kingdom Metazoa; phylum Arthropoda; class Malacostraca; order Amphipoda; family Gammaridae; genus Gammarus; species Gammarus roeselii. The sequence continues at coordinate 7,713 of SDVV010000129.1, read as the reverse complement.
GGTTTCTCTTGTAAAATATTATCAAGATTCTCTCATAATACGTCGCTAATGTTTTATTTTCAAGATTCATTCGAATAAAAAGCAGAAGCGCAATGCTAAACCATATGGCTCTTAGCACATTACAGAGAAATAACTTTTCATCGAGAGAATCGAGATAACGAAAGTTATAATATAAACTGGAGATTTTTCAAAAAAAATTCGCCCACTCCATACAAACCCACAACGCCTCCCTGTCGACCCAGATCCATGAAAGACCAAAAGACATCCCTTCCCATTGCAAGGTGCTTCATACAGACTAGTCTTGCTGAAAAATTATGTTCTGCACATCCTCTACCACACTGCTCCTCGTCAGTCACCCAATCCGTACAGTGTCGAATCCTCTCGATTAGTACTCTTCTCTTCTGTATAACTTACCGACCTCACACAAACTGATACCTCATGATCTGCTGTATTCATTTCTATCTTCTTTGTCTATATACAACGGAACAATGCAAGCGGTAAGCCACTCAATCGGCCCCACGCCTGACAAAAAACAAAATTAGGTTCCCCACCAACCATTGATCTCCACCACTATTCCGTCACTCAGTGGCAGTTTCGTCAAAATCAGGGATTTCCCAGATTCCATTTCCTTCATCGCCTTCTACACCTCTTGCTTAGTAATGTTCAACAAAACAATTATCGCTCCCAAAACAGACATCCACAACAACAATTTCAGAAGCTGGCAATCCTCAAAATACGATGACTCCAGCCTATCTACTCCGAACCTCATCACTTCCTAAATACAGCTGGCCGTTTGCAATCGTCACCACCTCTTTCCCCGTCTACCCCTTCTTCACCCTCTCTACCTCATAAAAAAAATATTCTTGAATATTCTTGATGCCGCATTCAATTCATTCACTTTCATTACCTCTCATCCTCCTGACACTCTTTTCTTCCCTTTCCGTCTCTGCTCTACTCTCAATCTTCCTTCCACCAGTAAGTGATCAGACATTCATCTACCCTTCCCTCTTAGACACCATCCCGCACATACAACTGAACTCTAAATCCATCAGTGCTCGATCCACCACTGCACCGCGGGCCATTTTTACTCGTGGCCATGTACTGTGCATGTGTATATGTGGATAACTCGCTTCTTGAATAAGCTGTTTCCCCCTACCAGCTCCCGCTCCAAGTACAAACCCATCAGGTTCCCTACACATTAATTTCTACCTGGAACGCCATACCTCTCGACCATATTCTTCACTACTACGCCTTCAACTGTCAATTTGAGGTCCCCCAGTACCAGCACGGTGTACAGACCTCGAAAACTTGAAATCAATACATTCATACATGCTAACGCACAAGTACTCCCTCTTCTTTCTCATTCCTCTCGCTACCTGGTTCGTAATCACTCACAAACGCCCTACATTCAGTGACGAACTTCATAAAAATCATGATTTGCATTCTTTATTATTTCGTCTCCCTCTTTTTGAGTCACTCACCAGCTCTTTGACGAGGCGATCGTGATCAGTCTGTAATCGACTGCACCGGACTTCGACCTCGGCGCCGTCCTTGCAGACGGCCTCCAGCCGAACGTTTTCCGCCCGCAGCTGTTCCAGTTCGAGCGCCTGACACTGCAGCTTCTGTGTCTGCTGCGATATGCGTTTGTTCGCGTCCATCAACAGACCCTCTGAGTCATGTAATGACCGCTTCAGACCAGTCACTTGCTGCGACATGTCATGCAGCTGATGATTCAACGAAAAAAAAGGGAAACTCAATGATAAAAGGAGAGCAATGTAACTCAAGTGAGAGATGCTTGGTTATCTTGCTAATTAGAGGCATTGATAACCTGCATTAGCGAGTAAGGGAATGAGTTGATCATCAGAAAGAAGAAGCTCATAAAGGTCACTAACAAATTGAACATTCTTTGCACAATTAGGGATTTAGGTAGGGATGATTTAAAATAACGTGTTGAACAAAAATCACAATGCGAGTTATTTTTAAGACAAAATAATGTTTTTTTTACAACAATAGTTTGAAGTCTCATGTTCACAAAATATGCACTGAGTCACATCAGAAAGTCTTCAGTTGCTTATCCGGTAGGCTGGTTACAAAATTATTGCTTAAAAACTCGATTAGCAACGAGTAATCATTGATTGCTAAGCAGGGGTTCAACAAGGGTCACAATTTGGCCAAACGCCCTCAGGATTCTATGAAGGCCATACTAAGGAGCCCAAGGATGGCAGTAGTCGTAAGATGTTGAGAATTATGTGGCAAGCAGGAAGTACAGGAACCAGGCGGTCTACGTTCGGACATAATAAGCGAGCCAGCAAACGCGCAATGACCCTAGCTAACCTAATAAGCTAAGGGCGTCAGACTTTTTTTCACGCTTGCTAACCTGAACATCAGCTGGCTCCTCGTCTAACTTGGCGAGCAGGCTCTCTTCCCTAAAGCGAAAGTCTTCCTCGACAAAGTTATGTAGCTCCTGCAGTTCTTCTAACTCTTGCTTCAGCTCGTCTACTCGACCGTCTTTCTCTGAAAGCACACTGCTCAGCTTACTGATGCGAGCACGCAGGGTCATGCGGGGCGTTTCCCCCAGGGGGGTGCCGGGGAACAGCAGAGACCGATTCATCGAGCGGTCGGGAGTACTTGGAGAGGGAGCAGCTCGGCGGGGAGTGCGAGGGGAACACAAAAGGCTGTGGAGACGTCAGGTAAGTTAGAGATTCATAATATTAAAAAATAGCTGTCTCTAGCGCACTAGAAATTAAATCCTATCAGCAGTCACGATAGCAATGAGTTAGCTGTATTTGGTAGACATGGAAGCCTCAGTAGTCTGCAAAATTACAGAGAATGTGTTCCACCATCTCATCAGGAGGGCTAAGGGATGTAAAAATTGCAGTTGTCTTGTTACTTCTAAATGAAGACTTGTGGTTGGAGGTTCTCAAACATGAATTTGATAATAAAACAAACAAAAATTGGATTGAGAGTTTAAAAAACTATGCAAAACATTTGGCACAAGCTTATATGAAAATAGATACAACACTAGGCCGCATCCCCCAGAAAGGGGGGTGGCCGACGACAAGGTGCACCTCACACCCTCATACGCTTACACTCAGACAACATAGCCCTTCTGTGCTAAAGGGTCAGGCCGGCAACCCCGCAACACACACTCTGTGTCACAAGTGCGGTCCGAGGATCCGTTGTCAGCACTGGTTTACCCCCGCCGCGTCATAACGACCGGGCTTCCTCCACCCACGACCATCTCGACCACGGGATGCCAAGGGCGGGAAAGCACATCAGAGCAGCGTCAAAATCAACTATTCACAGCCATTCTCCCTCACGCCTGTTCATTGCACGCTCTTTCGCTACTTCCACATTCATATCTCTCCGTCCTAACGCCTGCTTTACACCATCCATCCACCCAAACTTCGGTCTACCTCAAGGCCTGCGACCACTCGCCTCCGCATTCATCACTCTTTTCACCAATCTCCATTCATCCATCCTTTCCATGTGCCCGCACCATCTCAGAACACGCGAACCCACCATCTTCCAACTTCTTCACCATCCTTGTTCTGATTCGAACCACGTCGTTGGTGATCCGGTCTCTCAGCGTTACTCGAGCCATGCTTCTCAAACATTTCATCTTGATAACTTTCAACCTACTTCTCTCCTCTGCTCTCACCCCTCAAGTCTCAGCTCCGTAGAGCACGGTTGGGACAACAACACCCTCATGCAGCCCTCTCTTTGCTTCCATCCCCAACGTCCTAGAGCTCATTACAATCTTCAGTGCACCCAACACTCAACACCCCTCCTTCACTCGCGCCTTCACTTCAGTTTCCCAGAAGTTCAGTCATCTCCACTTGGGAGCCCAGATACTTCAAACACTGAACTTCCTTCAAGAGCTCTCCATTTAGGGGGACACTAATTTTGCTCGCATCGACAGTCCTCGAGCATCTCATTACTTTACTCAAACCGACGTTCACTCTACCAAACTCTGATACTAGCCTACATAGCTTCTCCTCTGAATACGCAACCAGGGCCGTATCAACCGCAAATAGCAACTGGCTCAACTGCCAACTCCGCCCATTCGCTTGTAACAGTTCCAAGCCACGACCCAGCACACTCGCGTTCACCTCCCTGACCAGTCCATCCATATAGAAGTTGAACAGCCAGGGAGACATCACGCAGCCTTGTCTCAGTCCCCCTTTCACTGTGAACCAATCACTCACCTCGCTACCCACCCTGGCACATGCTCGGCTGATAACATAGGAACTCTGCACCGCTTTCAACAGCTTTCCGTCATTCCGTCCAATCGTAACACCCTCCACAGCGCTTCCCTGTCAATCCTGTTGTATGCCTTCTCCAGATCCATGAAGGCCCAGAACACATCCTTTTCTTTCGCAAGGTACTTCTCACAGACCTGTTTCACTGCCAAAATCTGATCGGCACACCCTCTAACCCCTCCTAAAGCCACACTGTTCCTCTCCAATTACGCAGTCCGTAGAGTCTCTAATCCTTTTCATCAGCACTCTCCTCTACAACTTAGCAACCACACTTAACAGACTGATACCTCTCGAGTTGCAACATTCAGTTTTATCTCTTTTGCCCTTATATAGCAGAAGCAGGCACTGCGCCACTCAATCGGCACCACGCCTGCCACAAAACACAAGTTCAGTAACCTCACCAACCATTCGACAATCGTTACTCCACCCTTCTTCAGGCACTCGGTCGCAACGCCATCCAAACCAGGGGTTTTCCCTGCTCTCATCACCTCCACAGCCTCCTGCACCTCTTCCCTGGTTATGTTCGCAAAAAGTCTCTCCCAAAACTGGCATCCGAGCACCACCACCCATAGCAACGATGTCAGCCTCTCTGTCATCCTCGACATTTATTATTATTTATTATTTGCTTCTATGTTCCACTGGAGTCCCAACGCGAAGTTAATGCAGACTCCCTCGTAGGGCGGTCGAAGAGTTGTGAAGTAGGTGACGCGTAGATTAAGAGTAGGTAAAACTTCGATTCGGAGCAGTTTAAACGCAGTCACAGCGGGTTTAAACACAGTTGAAGGTAAAGTATCAAACTAACAAAGTAACAAAGTAAATTTGACATAGACACCAAGCAAATTTGATGCGGCTACAGAGAAAATTTGACATGCAAATTAAATTTAACAATTTTAAAAGAGTAACTCTAGCGCGGATACAGAGTAGGCCTAGTACATACAAATCGTACTAAATAACGTATATCTAGAGAGTTTTATCTAAAAAAATATGAAGAGCAGGTTGCTTGCAGTCGCAGTTGGTCTTGTGTAGAAGAGTGGTAGCAGCTCCCTCCGTTCTCCGCCGGAGCTCCAACGTGTAGTCGCTGAGGGCTTCTTGTGACACGACGGTCCGGTGATTCTGCGCAGCTTTGTGCACGAAGTCAAAGTAAAAATTTTCAATTAGTGCGCAGGGAGGACAGAGAGTTCGGGATCGGAGATGATTCAGACCTCGCTACCTCTACACTACCTCGTAGAGGCCTGTGTGTTTTCCAAAAGCGATCAGTATTTTCCGGTGTTCCGTTTCTGTGAGCAGGCGTTGTAGGTTGCACGGAGGGCTCAAGAAGGCTCGTCGGGCTGCTGCGAGTGCATCGCAATCTACTAGCAAGTGCTTCACGCTTACTGCCATTTGGTGGCAACAGGGGCATCGTGGTGCGTTCGGTCCCATGTCTACGTCCATTAAGTGGTGGAGAGTTATCCACGTGTGTCCCGTGCATAGACGGTTGACGAACACTTGGTCTCTCCTATTAGAAAACCTGGTGTCCCAAACTCCCACGGATGGTTTAACTGCAAGCATCTTTCGTCCACTTTGTTGCCAAGAGTCGTTCCATCGTGTTGTGATGCGTGAGTTGATGACTGGGAACCAGTCTCGGTAATGTATAGAGATGAACTGATCCTGCTGGGTAGACATCCGTTTAGCGAGACAATCTGCGCGTTCGTTTCCTCTTATTCCTGCGTGTCCAGGGATCCAGCAGAACTCGACTGCCTGGCTCGCCTCGGACATCGTGAATAGGTTGTGTTGCATCTTTCTAAGGGCAATGTGATCAAAGTGCAGAGTTTTCAGCTAGGTGAGAACGCTTAGACTATCTGAAAATATAACAGTTTTAGGGTAGCGGTCGCTTTTTGCAGTAGAGATGGCCAGTTCGAGTGCGTGTAGCTCTGCAGAAAATATTGAGGCCTCGTGGGGTAGGGTGGTTGAACGAGAGGTCCCCTCGCCTATGGCGGCGGCTCCCACTCCGTCCGGTGTTTTCGAGCCGTCAGTGTATATATGGCGGGGCTCAGGGTACTGTTCATCAAGTAGTCGTGAGAATTCTCGGCGGTATGTGTTGGTTGGGGTTGTTGCTTTGGGGTACGTCTGCAGATCTAGGTTGACCAGTGGTGGGCTGATCATCCACGTTGGTGCGTTGATTTGAAGAATTCGATAGGAGAATGAAGGCTTGATTGCTTTGCGTCTGATGTTCAGCGAGGTCAGTAAGTTATCCACGCGTAGAGAAAAGGGTGGGCATAAGTTCTTTTTTAGCCGCAAAGAGGCGTTTATCAAGGATGTTGGTGACGTCACTGAGTGCTGGGCTATTGATGTAGCTCCTTTTCTTGAAATAGTACTGTAGTGAGAGTTTGTCTCTCCGGAGCGGAAGAGGGAGTTCGTTAGCAAGCACGTTCAGGGATTCGATGGGTGTGGAACGGAACGCACCGGTTGTGATACGTAGGACGTTATTTACTATGATTGAGAGAGGTTCTAGGGTGGTTTTGGCTACTGAACCGTAGACAATTGCTCCATAGTCAATGCGCCAGCGTATTAATGTCCTGAATAACGTCATGCTGGTGTCCATATCGGCTCCGAATTTCAAGGATGTTACGGAGAGGATGAGTCCGGTTGCATTTTTGCAGCGGGTCTCCAGGGCTGCAATATGAGGTCGCCATGTGAGTTTAGGGTGGCCTCTCAGCCCTTTGCGGTGGAGATCCTTCATGATGCCATATTTCCAGGTGGTATCGTATGCTTTTTCCACGTCGAAAAAAAATGGAAACCACGTGTTCTCCACGGACAAATGCCTGTCTAATGTTAGATTCCAGTCTTACAAGGTGGTCCGTCGTAGAGTGGCGCTTGCGGCTGCTACACTGGATGTTGTTCAGGCCTGCATGCATATCAAGGTAGTCGACGAGGCGTGTATTTATCATTCTTTCCATGGTCTTGCCGAGAACGCTGGTGAGAGCGATGGGGCGGTAGTTCCTTGGGTCGCCGTGGAATTTTCAGGGTTTGAGTGTTGGGATAATTGTAGATTCTCGCCATTGATCGGGAAAAAATGAGTTTGAGTACTGAATGTTGAACACTTTTAATAAGTGGTCACGAGCGCCTTCTGGGAGATTCTTAATCATGTTGATGTGTACCCGGTCTGTCCCGGGTGAAGTTTCACGTGTATGGTCTAGAGCGCTCTGTAGTTCGTGGAGGGAGAAAGGTTTGTTGTAGGCCTCTTCGTTTTCAGAAGTAAAGTCAAGATGTTCGCTTTCTCGCAAGTTCCTCTCCCGTTGGAAAGCAGCCGTGTAGTTTGTTGGTTGCGAAATCTAGCTAAAAGTTTGAGCTAGTTTATTTGCGATCTCCGCGTGGGAAGAATAAGTTCTACCTTGGTCAGAAAGGATGTTAATAGGTCGTTCGGGTTTTCCCTGAACACGTCGAATATTTCCCCACACCTGGGAGAGGGGAG
>SDVV010000128.1:0-39827 GCA_016164225.1 Gammarus roeselii | reverse complement strand
ATATAAATTTAATCTTGAGCTTGTTCAGGCTGGCAATGTCATTAGACTGTTTCGGTACAGACTGAACTAAAGGTATATTTCAAATTTATTATAATAGAAATAATTCAACGTATACTGTACTTTTATAACGCAAGATTGCTTGTTTAATCATCCCGCAAAAGAATTGTGTAACGCTTGGAGACCGAAAATCTCAATGTTGAATATTGTATAAATGAATTAAAAATCGTAATACTTCCATTGGTAAAAGATATTAATGTATTATAACAAACGAGCAACGATTTCCTATGACTACAGTATCTACATCGAACATCGAAATAAATATTGGGTTCATCATTCAAGGTTTGAGTCATGAAAACCATTGAAAAAACGACCGGCCTACGAAACCTAATAAAACTATATAAAAGTATCATATTCAAAATGAGTCCTAGACCGACAACTGCTAATATGTACTATACCGTCATTTCTTGCATAACTACATCGATTAAGAATGCCCCAAATAAATTAGGTTTAATCAATGAAAATCATTCAAACTAAATTAAACGATATAAAAGTATCCCAGTCAAAAGAGTCATACACTAACAAACATCCTAATATGAACAATACCATCACTACTTGCAAATAAACAAATAAAAATAGCCCAATACAATTATACTTTCCGTTTACAATGCGTAGTAACAAACCGTCACAACTCGTAGCGAGAGAAGCACATCTCGAGATAAGATCTCTGTATGTCATTGACAGATAGAGGCCTGTCATGGCACTAAACAACTCCCCCTCCCCTATCCTCCTCTCCTATCCACCTTGGCGTTCCCGCAGAACCTTACGTAATTAAATTGACCACAAGAGTAATTGTCTTGACCTGTAAAGACTTAATAATTACAATGTCTGAGCTATTTGGGACTAATTCTGACACACAATGTTTTTAGATACTTTCTAACTATTACATTGTCCCAGGGACGTTCTCAGTGACCGTAGACGCCTCCATTTGCGTTTTCAGTGAGCCCCAAAAGTGATTAAAAGGGCCACAAATGTAATTAAATGGACCTAAATTACAATGTCCGAGTTACACATAGGCTAAGTCGGACACACAATGTAATTAGATACTTCCTAACCATTAAATTGTCCCGGGGACGTTTTAGGTGACATATCCACTACTTCTGTGAGCTTCTGTTTCAAGTGCCGTGCATTATCTCAAATGCTACTATTGTAGGAAACATAACTGCATGCTCTACTCGTGTGAAGACGTCCATTGTCTAAACATATGCTTGTGCCGGTTCTGTAAAGGATGTGGTCGTCGTTGCCGACTGGGCAGGTCTGGAGTTGGGAGGCTTAGGACCACACTCCCTCCACCCTCTCCAATCTTTGTCCTACTGCACTTGACGACGCTGCTTGTTTTTGAATCGTCGGTTATATGCATGCAAATAAGATTGAAGTAATACCATTAGATAACCTTGGAAGTAAATCTCTGCGTGTGATAATGTAAGAACTAAAATAGTACATTAAGCAAGTTAGTGCCTAATGAAGTCTTGAAACCGTGGCGGAGCGAAGTAATAAAGCCAGTGTCTGGTGGCCGCGAGGCTTCCCGCATCTGAGGGAATAATTATAAGGCTTAACGACTAGATTGTTTCTTAGGAATATGGACTTATTGACGACGACGACGATCTCAAGGTAGCGTGACACCCAAAATGGCCGCCACATACCTAAAACAAGGTAAATATTCAAATAATGCAATTAACAAGGTGTTCCCATTATCCTCCAGTCTGAATTTTGAAGTGATTCTGTTCTTTAAATTATATTCAGTTGTATAAGATAATTATCTCAAAAGCACTTGCATAAATATAGGAATTTGTTATCTTAGAACTAATAAATGTGAAGCCAAAGATAAAATAGAACTTCACAACCATATCACAATAACTGCTACAAAAATACTATATTTCCGCACATTTATATCAAGGGCTAAATAATTTGAGGGCCTGTAAAAATATCACATGCAGGTCACCGATGTTATTGCCTAGTCTTGATTCTTCCCATAAATATACATTTTTACACACGTATGAAGTCAATACACAATTGATGCATGTACAAAAAATTATAATAATTGATCATAATTCAGTAATTCACTCAGTTTTTTTAATATCAACACCATTAAATTCAATAATTGCTGCTTAGAGTAGTAATGGTTTCTTCTATTTTCCACCTCGGACCAAGACATCCGTGGATCGAATCCACACCCAACCTCGACGGGGCGGCGTAGATTCGGATGAATTTCAGCAGGTCCAGAACCAGTTCACCTTCGCGAACCGTCCCGCGTTTGTGATGCCAACGCGGAACACTTCTGAGAAGTTCACCGACCCGGAAAGCGATATTTAGACATTTGGCTTTCGTGGCTCTATCGTCCGACACCAGTCGGTTGAATTTGCTCATAGGTGTAAGACAAAGAGGCGAGTTATTTGCAAACCCGGTGCTACGATTAAGAAAATCAGAGGTGCTTTTGCAGAGGTTGTAGTTTCCAGCCGGGACACTCATAATCTGCCATGTAGGCACCAATGATCTTGAAGGACAAAGTCGGAAGATCTGTTAGTCAAGTAGAGGCAGCTGATTTCTAACCTCAAGGCAAAAACGGATCGAGTGGCCATCACATCCATCTTACCGCGAATGAATGATGATGACGAGCTGTATAGCAAGTTAACCTATACAAATCGAGCCCTCAAGACTATTTGCAAGTCTAGTGGAGTATCCTTCATCAACTTGTTTTATGACTTTTGGGAGAGGCCCGATCTTTTCCTAAGAGACGGCCTACACCTGAATGATGTAGGAAATGCACGATTTGGCAGACTACTCCACTTAAGCGCTAAAAAAACTATGCCCAAAAGTCAGTGGTCCAGCGTGCTTTAAACAGACCAGTTTTGGCCGCAGAGAACCCTACCTAGAGGGCCCTGTGCCCGCGGCAAATTCCCCGACGGGAGCGATGACCAATCGGTCGCTCCAGGAGGAAGAAGCTGCGGGCACGGTAGATGCGTTACAGGGCTCACGAGAAGGCAATTCTAGGGATGGTAACGATTCTGGTCCACAGCTACCAGGTCGAGACCCCCCCCCCCCGTGATGAAGAAGTCGAAGACCGAGACACGCACAGTCTTAAAGTCTTTTTCTATAACGCGCAGTCCTATGCCATTAAGTTCGACGAACTGAGGGGACTGGCGACACTGTTCTTGTTTGATGTCAATGACATAAACGAAACATGGCTCGATCATCAGGGTAGAAACCTGGGAGCAGAGATAATGCTACCAGGCTACAAAAGGTTCGGCGTGGACAAACTTACTCCCAGTAAACGAGGGGGCGGGTCCGTGCTGTACATAAAAGAGATACTGCATCCATTTCTTAGAGTAACGGTCGCCACAGTTTCCAGCGAAATACTCAACGCAGAAATCAAAGTAGCCCATGCGACACTGAAGCTGTCATTGGTGTACCGCAATAGTCATACTCTTGCGGAACAAGATGCCAGCTCTATGAGAAGCTGGAAGAAATAGTTTCAAATAATCACTAGACTATCTTCGGCGACTTCAATCTCCCTTTTATTGACTGGGTGAGCCCAACATCTCAGGATCAGGCAATAAACTAACGGAATTTATCGTCGATAATGGCATGACCCAGTAGATTCGTGAACCAACCCGGGGGAACAACAATATGGACCTAGTCATGTCAACTGAGTATTTGATTTGAGCCTCATTTCCACCAGAGCCTCAACTTGAGTCATAATAGGCTCCCCCGAAGGGCGCGTCAACTGAGAAGCGTTTGGTCGGCGGCATTCTAGTTAGCAGCAAACTGGGAGGTGCTGACCACAACGCGGTAGAAGTCACCATCAAAGTGCCCCTTTCAGCCCTTAGGGAGCCATACGCCGCCCAAATTTGCGCGAGCAGACTTTCAGGGGATGAGAGAACAACTAAGTGGCTGAATTTAATTGAACAACTCAGAGAAGGTATGATGGACGCTTGCTGCCGCATCCTCAATGAGAGAGTTCGCGAGGTCATCAGACCAATGCATACCCTTGAGGACAATTGATACCGCTCAAAGAATCAGGCCCCTTTGGTGGAACGTCGCAGTTGCAAGAGCCTTGAATCGTCGCGATCAACTAAATGCGCAACGGCTGAGGGATAACACTACATTTGATTTGATTTGATTTGAGCCTCATTTCCACCGGAGCCTCAACGTTAGTCATAATAAGCTTCCCCGTAGGGCTCGACGATCATGGATTCCAGTAGGCTCGCACGCCTCGGCATACGAGAAAAACAACGTCGTCAAAGTTGGAACATTTGGAAGATTTCAGCCGTGTCAGACGCACGCTGGTGCGCACAAAAAAAAAGTTTAGACGAAATGGATCCCCGCCTTCAATCATTTGGAACTTCAAGAGTAATATGTATGCCCGCCAGTGTGCACAGGTAGCATCGCCGAGATTAGTACAAGGTTTACGGTTACCCGGACTAAGTCAGCTCCAACAGCAACGCAACACAATGTTTACAGCTACGCGGTCTAGTTTATTTTTAGTATATTTTTTTTATTCAGACAAGATAAAGACTCAGACGAAACGAAACCCCGAACCCGCCTCCAGCCCCTCAGAACCTCAGAGTGATATGTATGCCACTATTGACAGTCTTACATAAAGGCAGGCGCTTTGCGCTACTGCGTGAGAAGGGAAGTGTCCAATCAGGGAGTAGCCCCACCGTTCGTCAACCTCTGAGGGGCGTATCCCCCCGGTTTCATATATCTTATTGGCACACCAGAAAAATAATCACAGACTCCTCCTCCATTTTGGTAATACATACAGGGCTATGATGGCATTTGTGAATCAATACATAGCCAGCTGCTGCTACCCTATACCGATCACCAAAACTGCTGATCTCGTTGCATCAGACAGGCACAAATGACCCCCTCATTTGGCGACGGGTCTTCAATGAGTAACCAAATCTGAGGGCACACATCTGTTTGCTGAAGGAAGTAATTTTCGGGAGAGGCTAGCCCTAATCCAGCCGCTCGCATCGTGAGAAACTCACACTTTGACGACATATTATACGCGTAAAAACTGAGTGTTTTAACACCGGGTCCCACGAGTACCCCCCTTTCCTGGGTCACCTTGTCTCAACCAACCTCGATATATATAATAATAACAAATGAAAAAATTTATCATCATGAAAAAATGGCAGAAAAAATAACACAGCACAAGAAAGAAGAAATAATATAAAAAAAGTGTTAAGGATCTATAAGATGAATAATCATCCATCCACCCCAAAAATAACACTGCAGAGGCGGCAAAACTGCATCGCCTGGCGTGTAAGACAGCCACTAGACTAGTCCTATCCTCAAAGCGCACGAAAGAGAAAAACATTGCGAATAACGCCAAAGAGAACCCAAAGGATTTCTTTCGCTACGTCAACGAGCATAGAATTGCTAGAGACTCAGTTGGTTCGCTAATGGATGAAGATGGTGTCCTCAGAACGTCACCTGAGGACATGGCCAGTGTCCTGAATAGCTTCTTCTGTTCAGTGTTCACAGTTCAGAGAGGAAGTTGTCAAACAACTTGAGGGACTGGACATTTACAAATCAATCTGTCCCGATGGACACCACACAAGAGTTCTTAAGGAAACTCGAGAACAATTGGCGGATTCCCTAACCCACATCTTCAACTTATCGATGACGAGTGACGAGGTCCTCGAAGACTGGAGAGTTGCTAACGTTACGGCGATCTTCAAGAAAGGTGACCGACAATCGCCCAGCAACTATCGACCGATCAGCTTGACGTCGATCGTGTGCAAAACAATCGAGCGATCGATACGAAATCATCTCGTCGATCACCTGGAAGACAACGGAGGAGAGGAGAGGAGTTGTCTGACGAATCTGCTGGACTTTTTCAATGATGTGATCAATGTGTACGACCGCCGAAAGGCAGTGAATGTCATCTACCTAGACTTTCAAAAAGCCTTCGACAAGGTGCCGCACAGGAGACAGTTACACAAAATCTCTGAGCTCGGCATTGGTGGCAACGTACTTCGCTGGCTGCGCGCCTGGCTAACAGGACGCAAGCAAAGAGTCAGCATCGGTCAGGCTTTGTCCGAGTGGGCCCCTGTTTCCTCTGGGGTGCCCAGGGCAGTGTCCTGGGTCCTATCCTTTTCCTCATCTATGTAAACGACATGGATGCGGGGCTTCTGTACAAGGTATTAAAATTTGCCGACCACACGAAGCTCTGCCGTGCAGCATGGAGGGAGGGAGACAGAGTTGAGATTCAACAAGATCTCGAGAAACTCGTCCAACGGTCGAAAGCGTGGCAGATGCCCTTCAATGTTGCAAAATGTACAGTTATGCACATGGGGTGTCGCAATGCCAACTTCAACCACACGATGGCAGAAAGCGATTTTGCAACTGTTGACCGGCAAAGAAACTTGGGCGTCCAAATCTCGAAAGGTTTGAAAGATCAAAAAAAGTTACAAGATAGCTAATCGTAACCTTGGTTACATCTCCCGTAACTTCCTCTGCAATACGAAGGACAATGTATTGCCGTTTTACACGTCCCTCGTCCGTCCCCGCCTCGAGCATGCAGTCTAATTCTGGTCTCCACACATGAGAGGAGAGGAGACATAGCCAAACTGAAACGAATCCAGAATTGTGCTACTAAGCTCACCCCGCAGCTACGCCACCACAGCTACTAGGATAGGCTCAAAGAGCTTGGCCTCATCACCCTCGATCAATGAAGGCTGAGGGGCCAGCTCATTGAAACCTCCAAATACCTGAAGGGATTCAACAATGTGAGCCTTGTCGGCCTCGTTGACAGGGACCACAATATTCATACCCGAAACAACGGGGCGAAACTTGTGGTAAAACGTTTCGCTACGACTATAGCGTTCAAAAATGTGCTCGACAAGTACTGGGCTACGTGACTCGTTTAACCTGAGAACGACACGATTTACCAAGAGCTGTCGAGATAATAATTATAGAGACATAAGGAAGGAACAAGGCACGGCTCTCTTTACAATGCAAGCTATTACCACTAATAAATCCATTATTAGTAACAATAATAGCATTGTCGCTGGTAGTAGTAGTTGTTTATTTTTACTCATAATTTCGTTATCAGTTACAATGTGATGATTGCTATTGCTGACCAACTCTAGCGACTGAAAAACTCCATATTGGAACAGATCGCTTTCTACCATTAACATTGCAAGTGCAGATAGACTAATAATACTGCATTGCAAGTACAGACAGACTGATAATATCTCGATAACGATCATTCCTACAGGAATTCACCGGGTGAGAGGTGTTACGGCGACTCGCATCCACCCCTAAACCCACTCCAGGGTCATCGGTACTGGGTGGAGCCCGTAAGTGTACTCGAAATCACCCATCCCGCTAGACTACGAGGCCATCTGCTGTTCTAACGGACAAGCAGATGCAGGGACTATGGTATCCTGAAAATCGACACCGCATAAGAGGAGGGCTTGTTCAACTTGATGCGGCGGTGAAGACTTTAAGGGATACCATATGTTTTTACTCTTTATTTCAATTATTTTGATGTGGTACGGTGCCAGCATTCACCACCACACCATGATATACAAAAACTAACCCGCACCAAGAGGAGAGCTCCTGCTCAACTCTGTGATACGGCCTAGATTCGACGGGTATCATCCATTGCTGAAGGCAACGAATATCTTTCTACGGAGGAATCTTGCCGGCACGATGGTATTCTTCTTTATACTTTTCTACGCTCTTTGTGGGAGAGGAAAGAAAGGAGAAAATGGGGAGAGATAGACAACATGTGCGAACTAGTGCAAGTGAAGTCTGCCGGTGGCTCACCCCCACACCCCATGATATGCGAAAATCGAACCCGCACCAGGACGAGAGCTTGCTCAACTCTACGGTACGACGTAGATTCGATAGACATCATTAATTGTTGCAGGTGTATTTTTATCTTTACTTTTCTACCCTCCCTGTCGGGAGAGAAAAGGAGAGAAATGCGGATAACATCCCCATTTCAGTGAGTACCTTCCTATGTAAGGGCACTTTCGACACGATACTACTCTCTTTTTTTTCTCTTCGTCCCTTCGTGTCCGGAATAAAGAAAAAAAAACAGACATTAGCAGAAAATTGCTTCCCTTAGGTGGCAACGCAGTTTTCCTAGTAGAACAACATTTCCTAGAGGTGCCCTTCTGACATCTCACCGTGACATATTCTATATATCTAGGAGATGCCACTTGGGTGACATATTACAGATGCCCTCCGGCATCTCATTTCGAAAGTTATTCTTTTATACAGAGTGATTTGATTTGAGCCTCATTTCTACCAGAGTCTCAACGTGGGTCATAATAGGCTCCCCTTAGGGCTCAATGATCATTGATTACAGTAGGTTCGCACGCCTAAGTGTGCAAGGAAAAAACAAAACAACGCTCTTAACGCCAGAAAAAAAATGAAAACCTCAGCAATGTCAGACGCACGCTGGTGCGCAAAAGAAAAAAACGCTTACCCGAAACGGCCCTCCGCTTCCAATCATAAGAACTTAAAGAGTGATATGTAAGCACCCTAGTGCGTACAGGTAGCATCGTCGAGATCAGTACAAGGTCAGTGGCTACATGGGCAAATTCAGCTCCAACAGCAACGCAACACAATATTTACAGCTACGCGGTTTAGTTGTATAAGTACAATTTATTTATTTAGGTAAGATAAAGACTCGGATGAAACGAATCCTCGCCTCCAACCCCTCAGAACCTCATGAGTTATATGTTCCTACGCTAATGCGCACAGATAGTATCGTCGAAATTGGTACAAGATTCACGGCTACTCGGACAAAGTCAGCTCCGACAGCAACGCAACACAATATTTACAGCTACGCGATCCAGTTGTATTGGTACAATATATTTACTCAGGTAAGATGAAGACTCAGATGAAACGAAATGAATTCTCGCGTCAAACCCCTCAGAACCTCATGATTAATATCTTCACACGCCAGTGCGCACAGATAGTATCGTCGAAATTGGTACAAGGTTCACGGCTACACGGACAAAGCCAGCTCCGACAGCAACGCAACTCAATGTTTACAGCAACGCGGTCTACTTGATTTTTAGTACAATTTTTTTATTCAGGTAAGATAAAGACTCTGACAAAACAAATCCCCGCCTCCAACCACTCAGAACTTCAAGAATAACATGCACGCGCGGCAGTGCGCACAGACAGCATCGTCGAAATCGGTACAAGGTCTATGGCTTCACGGATTACATAGACTCCAACCGCAACGCGCCACAAGGTTTTATAGCTGCGCAGTCCAGGTCAACCCCAGAAACTGCATATGGTCCGTGCACGCGCGAGCAAGCACAGACTGAAGAAAAAATACCTAGTCACAAAATCACAAACACGAACTCCCGCACAAAAAAAAAAGTAAGAGCAGGTTCATCATGGGCAGAAAAACTGCTCAGATTATTGATTTCGCACCGATTGTTTAAGGGATAGGGTGCGGGGGGAGGGGGTGGATTGGTCCCTTGGGTCGCAAAAGAGCCCGATGAATCCCGGAGGGTGACCCATGTCCCCCGGGTCCCCCGAGACCCCTCGCCTCAGCTCATCTCGGCTTGTCTCGAATCATTTCGGCCAATTTCGGCTCGTCGCTACCAACTCGGCTCGCCTCAACATGTTTCAACTGATCTCGACGCACCTCGACCAGTCTCGACGCGACCCTCGCCCTCTGCACCAGCAATCCACGGACTGTAATGGTTAATTGTTTTACTCAAGCATCTCACATTAACATTTTTCTGTGTATGGGTTTTACAGCACTGGGAGGGGGGAGCAGAGGTTCCAGGATTCAAAAGGGCCTCTTAAGGGTCCCACAGTTTCTCAAAAGTGGCCTCAAGGGTCTAAAGGGTGTCCCAAAGAGCCCCAGAAAGGTCCAAGTGGATCCCCTCAAATCCACCTGGTCTCCTAAGTCCCCGGGTTCTCGAGACCCCGGGTCCCAGAGTCCCGCGGGTCCCACGAAAATTTATCACCGTGAAAAAAGGGCAGAGAAAAATGATAGAACCCAAGCAAGAAGAAATAATAAAATACCAAAATAAAGTTTTAATAATCTATAAAATGAATAATCATCCATCCACCCTAAAAATACAGTGTGAATGAACTAACAGTCTTATCTCTCTCTTGTAGCACAGATTCAGGCGAGACCTAGTGCAGCAGGGAACAGAGAGACGTATATATGCTAACCTTTTCTCCACATATGTTCCAAATAATTTTTTCCAAAAATCAAATACCAGTTTTGCCCTTCTTGGACTAAAACTTTGCAATAACTGTCTTTCGAAACTTAAAAAAAATTATTCTTCAAACTAACTCGATATTTGAGCCAATCGAAAATTTTAAATATTGGTTCTTGCCTTTTCTAGATTAAAATCTTGCAATGACTGTTATTCAAAATTTAAAATACTTTTGTTCTTGCTGACTAAACTCGATTCAACATGATTTCAAAATTAAATATTCGTGCCTCCTTGGACCAAAACACAATAATACCAGTTTTTCAAAATTTAAAATACTCGCGTTTCTTTCGACCAAACTCAGGAGATGTCACGAGCAACTCTCTTCCCAGGAGATGTCACTCCGACGTCTCACCTTAAAGTGCGACAGCCTTCAAGGAACCACTTGCGTACAGAAGACGTTATCTTCTGAGCACATGGATTTGATTTGATTTGAGCCTCGTTTCCACCGGAGCCTCAACGTGAGTCATAATAGATTCACACGTAGGGCGCGACCGTCATTGATTCAGGTAAGTTCGCACGGCCTTGCGTGCGATATTAGTCTTGTCAAGATGAAGTCAGTACATATTTCAACTGTGGCATATTCGCGTACTAGCGCGTACAAGAGAGTAAAGAGTAAACGTGTATCTTCGTAAATGTATTGTTATCTCTGTGCGTAATGGGGTGGAGAGACCACCTCACTTACACAGGTGTTTCGGATTTAGACAGCTTTGTGTAGTCCGGTGTTTTCCCCGAAAGCGATATGCTTTTCACGGTAGGTTGGGTCTGTGAGTAGGCTTTGTAGGTTGCACGGGGATTTAGGAACACTCGTCGGGCTGCCGCGGGTGCGTTGCAATCCATTAGTAAGCGCTTCACGCTAATAGCCACTTGGTGACAACAGGGGCAAGGTGGCGCGTTTGGTCCTATGTCGATATCCAGCAGGTGGTTGTGAGTTATCCACGTGTGTCCCGTGCACAAGCGGTTGATGAACACTTGGTCTTTTCTGTTGGGGAACTATGTTTCCCATTCTCCGACTAAGGGTTTGACAGGAAGCATTTTTTGTCCACTCTGTTGCCACATTTCATCCCATCGGGATGTTATATGGGAGTTGATAATAGGAAACCAGTCCAGGTAATGTATTGCGAAAAATTGGTTCTGACGAGTAGATGCCAGTTTAGCAAGCGAGTCCTCAAGTTCGTTTCCTCTTATTCCCGCGTGTCCGGGGATCCAGCAGAATACAACTGCCTGACTCGTCTCGGACATTACAAAGATATCGTGCTGCATTTTACGTAGAGCGGGATGTTCGTAGTGCAGTGTTTTAAGCTGGGCGAGGACACTCAGACTGTCTGAGAATACGACGTATTTGGGGAAGTGATCTGTTTTTGTAATAGTTCGAGCTAGTTCGAGTGCGTGGAGCTCCGCAGAAAACACGGAGGCCTCTTGTGGGAAGGTGGCTGAGAGTGGGATGTTCCCGCACACAGCGGCAGCCCACGATCTCGAGGTCCTTGATACCTAACTACTGCGAGGGCAAAATGACAGGTAACAGTCATCAAACGGCAGCTCTTTCGGTTGAGGCGCAGACCACTTATATGTATCATAACCAAAGCTATGTGATGTTAAAATGGAGCCGTCGGTGTATGTATGGCGGTGCTCTAAATATTCTTCCTTAAGTAGTCTTAGGAATTCCTGCCGGTACGCGTTGGTTGGAGTAGTGGCTTTAGGGTACAGTTACAGGTCTAGGTTGACCGGTGGTGGGTTGATCATCCATGCTGGTGTGTTAATTTGAAGAATTCGGTAGGAGAAAGAAGGCTTAATAGCTTTACGATTGATGTTCAGCGAGGTCAGCAGGTTGTCCACGCAAAGGAAAACGGTGGGCATATGTTCTTTTTAGCCGCGAAAAGGCGCTTCTCGGATATGCTGGTGATGTGGCTAATTGCCGGGTTGTTGATTAGCCTTCTAGTCTTAAAATAGTATTGTAGCGAAAGTTGGTCTCACCGGAGCGGAAGTGGAAGTTCGTTAGCGAGCACGTTAAGGGATTCGATTGGGGTGGAGCGGAACGCACCGATTGTGATACGCAAAGCTTTGTTTGCGATGGTCGAGAGAGGGTCATGAGTAGTTTTGGCTGCAGAACCATAGACAACGGCTCCGTAGTCTATGCGCGATCGTATTATTGCTCTGAACAACGTCATTCCGGTGTCCATGTCGGTACCCAACTTCAGGGATGTTACCAATTGGTTAAGTCCCGTTGACCTTTTGCATCGAGTCGCCAGGGCTGCAATGTGGGGTTGCCACGCGAGTTTTGGGTCGCACACAAGATCCAGGAATTTTATCGTTTCGTCGTATACTAGAGGGGTGTTATGCAGCGTTAGGGCCGGTTTCAGGTGTAAACCGGGCACAAGGGTTAAGTGCATGCTTTTAGTTTTAGAGGGCGAGAATCGGAATCCATTTAGGGAAGCCCAGTTCCCGACTAGGTTTAGGCACTCCTGGAGTTCCTGTTGAATTGTTATGAGGCTGGGTGTCTGTAGCTCATTTATAGGTCGTCTACGTATAGTGATGGAGCAGTCTTCCGTCTCGGGGAAGAATGTCGGCTAACTGATCTATTTTTGAAGAGAAAAAGAGTGACACTGAGGACGCTTTCTTAGGGACGCCCATTTCTTGCGGATATGACGGAGACTGTGTGCTGCCAACCTTGACCCTGAAGGTGCGGTTTTGTGGAAATTGGTGGATGAAACGTGGTAGGCGACCTCTCAAACATTTACGGTGGAGATCCTTCATGATCTCGTATTTTCACCTAGTGTCGTATGCTTTTTCAACATCGAAAAATATGGAAACCACATGTTCTCTTCGGATGAAGGCCTGTCTAATGTCTGATTCTAGTCGTACGAGGTGGTCCGTTGTAGAGTGGCGCTTACGGCCACCGCGCTGTATGTTGTTGAGGCCTGCATGCATTTCAAGATAGTCGACTAGGCATGAGTTTATCATTCTTTCCATAGTTTTACATAGGACGCTAGTTAGGGCAATGGGACGATAGTTATGTGGGTCACTGTGACATTTTCCGGGTTTGGGTACCGAGATAATTACGGATTCCCGCCAGTGATTGGGAAAGAATGAATTAGAATACAACGTATTGAACACATTTAGTAGGTGCTGGAAAGCGTTGTCAGGAAGGTGTTTGATCATGTTGATGTGCACTCGGTCCGGCCCGGGTGAGGTTTCACGAGTGTGATCGGAAGCATCTTGTAGTTCATGGAGAGAGAAAGGTTTGTTGTAGAATTTTTCATTTACGGAAGTGAAGTCGGTGTGCTCACTTTCTCTTAGGATCTTTTCCCGTTAGAAAGAAGCCGTATAATTTGTTGATTGTGATATTTGGCTGAAAGTCTAAGCTAGTTTGTCAGCGATGTCCGAGTATGAAGAATAGACAGTGTCTCTGCCGAACAGTATGAGGATAGGTCGCTCGGGGCGACTTTGGATAAGTCTGATTTTTCCCTGCACTTGGGAAAGAGCGGTGTTTCGATTGATTGTGTTAACTAATTGGGTCCAGCTTTCTCGCTTCTTCTCCACGCTAAGTTTGCGGAACACGGCAGTTCCCCTTTTTCAGGCTACTCGGTTCCTGAGGAAACGTGCGCGGCGGAAAGACCCGTACATCCTTTCACGCTGGTCCATTGCTTCTTGTACCTCCGGGCACCACCAAGGTATCGGGAAAAAGGTTGACGATAAATATTGGGGAATGCATGCGGCAGCTGCACTTTGGAATTTCTCATATAGATGTATGACAAGGTCGCGCTCTGAAATGTCTTCGGGAAGGCCCTCCACATCGTCCCATGCGACATGCGTCGAGTATTCCTCCCAGCTGGCTTTCCGGTAGTTGAATCGAAGTTCCTGTGCGTCGGGTTTGTTTGGTCGGTTAGTAGGGCGCGATCTGATCACTGGGTTGTGATCACTGTCATGTGTTGAAGGCAGGACTCCCCAAACGAATTGGGGATCTAAAGTGGGGAACAGATTGATAAATCGATGGCGGTTTCACTTTCAAGGGTGATCCGTGTAGGTTGTCCGTCATTGAGAAGGACCAGGTTGTGAGTATCTTTGGTGTTGGCCATTATCACTCCCTGGGGTCTGTTCTCACGCATCCCCACACTTCGTGGTAGCTGTTGAAGTCTTCAAGGAGGAGTACAGGATGGTGCAGTTGGTTAAGCAGATCGGTCATTAGTGCCTCCATGAGGTCGTCGTTTCGTGACGAGTAGATAGATACCACTATAATTGGTCTTGTGATACAGATCTTCACTGCGACAGCTTGGGCTTGGAGTTCTGTTCTCAGAGGGAGGAGGTGATGAGGTATGCTTTGATGGATCATAAGTGCCACTCCACCGTGTGCAGTCACATTATTGTGATCTTCGCGACGGTGTATGACATATTGAGGGATTGTGAAGGTGGCTGTGTCACGCAGTTTGATCTGCTGGAGGCCTACCGCCAAAGGTTTATGGGTGGAGATTGGCGATAATAATTCATCTTTCTTGCATCTTAGGCCCTGGCAATTACACTGAAGTATTGTTTTGTTGTTCATTTCGGATCTGTTTCACGTCCAGGTTTTGATGATCTGGAGCGGTCGCGTGGTTTGTCTATGAGGCGCAGGTGTTTTTTTTCTCTTCTATGGAGGGTCTTTTAAACAATATGATGGGCTGAAAAGTAGTCGTTGGGATATTTGAGTAGAGTGCGATGCATGGTAGATCAGTGGTTTCGGGTATCAGTTCTTCGTTGAAGATTGTCAACGCGTCCTCGCGCAGGCGATGGTCGTTCTCACTTGTGAGATGTTCTGGTGTTGGGCATATTAGCTGAGGGTTAAATACCTCACTTTGGTTTTCGCTGGGTGCGGTTGCAGTTAACACGGTCAGAAGTCGTTCGACGCTCTGATCGAGGCGAGCTGTGGTTCTTAGTCTCTTCGCCTTCTGATTTTCGGGTCACTGGACCTCTCCTCGTGGTCAACCAAGGCAGCATCCATCGCAGTGCTTTCCTGGGCACTGGTGGATTCATTGCTTAGGACGTCGGCCTCTATTATGAGGGCGGTCGCTGGGCTGGTTGTGATATTGTTAGTACTGGAGAGGGGTGTTGGGGTCATGGTAATAGTTTGTGTTAACGGTACGCGAGTGTTGTCTGGTGGGATAGACTTAGTTGTGGATTTAACTGCTTGGGCGTAATTTAAATTACGTCAGTTTGGGTTTTCGTCGTAAAAGATTTATATGGCTTGTTTTCGTGTGACTCTGCGGTCATTTTGTATGATTGTCATTGCTTTTTGGTCTATCTGCTGTGGGCAGTCGCGGTCGCGTGCCTCATGGCGGCTTGAGCAGTGGTAGCATCTAGGTTGGCGGACTGTGCAGCCCTTTCGGACATGCTCACCGGCGCACCTCTTAAAGCGTTGGGGTATGTATGGCTGGCAGTATCTGATGACGTTGCCGTATTCCAGGCATTTTTTCATATTGCAGGCCAAGTCGCCACTGGGTAAGTTCTCGTTTTTCCCTGTTCGCCTAGGATTACAATTTGTCCCGTCCTGGGAAAGTGATTTGATATGCGGTGGTGTGGATGTTTCGTGGTTTGATCCATTCTGCTAGGGAAACGTTGGTGACTCCATAATCCTTTGCTAAACCTGCTGCAAAAGCTTTAGGTCAGTTTTGGGAGTATAGTTGGAAGTGTATATGATTCGTCTTGAAGCATTGAAGAACGGATGTATTTCGACAGTTACTTTGTGTTTGTCTATTTTGTTAATCCCTTGTATAGCGTTACTTAGCTCGATTTTTACGACGTGGGCCAGATACTTCTTTCCCTGTCGGTTTATGTTTATCGGTCTGCCTCCTAGTTGTTTAGAGAGCGAGTTCATCATGATGAATGGGTTCATTGAGGGAGCAGCTTTGTTTGCACCGCTATCTACAAGCGTTATTAGGAAGTGGGTAGGGAATGATGCTGATCTTCTCTCCTGGGTGGGAGGGTCAGTCTGTGGGGAGCGGATCGCGGCCGCAGCCTCTCGTCGTCCGATTTAGTGCTCAGTTTGGTATTGCTGGATCTCCCTCTCAGTCTTGTCCTGGGGGCATCTTCGTGTCCCGTAGGGTGGCTGTTTACTTTGCAGTAAAAGCAGTGAGATTTTTTGGATGGGCACGACAAGGGATCGTCCCGTTTAGCGTGGTCGTCTTGGTAGCAGTGTGAGCATCTTTTTTTACCGTGACAATCTCGGCTCGTGTGTCCGTATTTCTGGCATTTATAGCATCGCATCGGACGTCTTTCAAAGGGTGTAACCTTGGTTTTGACGTCAAAGAAAGGCATGTCTATGTAGTTAGGTGGGGTGGGGCTATTGAATTCAAGCAGAAGGGCCGTGGTGATGTTTCTTTTTGGTTTGATTTTTGGTGCGATTTCCGCTTCAACTATACACACTCCTCGTATTGGACGAGTCCGGTGATGAATTCGTCGGCTTCGTCACTCGGGAGACCCTCTATGTAAATCAGGCCTGAACTCGTGGGAAAAAGTTGGGTGTGGTATGATTTTGCAAGGCTTTTTGCATATTCTGTTTTTGGAGAGTATAGTGTCACTGCGAAGTTTTGTGTCTGTTTTAATGGTGAAGATCGTCACCGCTGGCGCTGATGTGGAGAACTGGACGGCCAGTCATGGAGCCCAGTTCTTCTCGTAGTTTATATGGGCAAATATCCGGTCTGTCATTGACATCGAATGTCATTTTCAAGTGTTCGTGGTATTTAGGGCCGTCGTTGAATAGGTTGTGGTCATCAAATCGTGTGTATTGTCTCTTCTTTACGCTTTTGGTGTTTTGGTGTTTCGAGTTTCGGCTGGGAGGAGAGCGATGTTATCGGTTACGGGTTCCCTGGCCTCTATCCTCTTCGTCAGCTAATCCAGTCGTGTAATCATAGTTGCACAAAGGTTCTCCAGTTTAGTAAGGCGTTCGACGACCTCACTGGAGGGCGCCGAGCAGTCCTCAGTCTCCAGCTCGGGAAGGCCCATAATTTTGCATATCTTGCCCAGGATATTGTGCATTCCGGTTATATTCGCGTCCAGCTTCGAGACGCGTTCATTTGTGTCGTCAACTACGACCCGAGTCAGGTCTCCTGTCGATGAGGAACTTCTGAGGAGTTTCTTGCTGACTGGTTTGAGAGCGACGCTCTGGACGGGCCGTCAGCCCCTCTCCGATAGGGCATGGTCTTGCCCATTGTTTGATCCCCTGCTTCTACCCGGGGTTTTGGGTAATGAAGGTGGGGTCTTCTTTACATTCATTTCTATTGTATATACAAATACGTACACTAACTTAATCCTCAAATTTACTCTTAAAATTAATCCTATACCTATTTTTTTTACGTTTTATTAATATTTAAAAAAATCTCAATTGGTTTCGATTATAAATTCACAAACCCGGTTCTCAGTGGGGGCTCACCTCTTTGTACACCAAGGGAGGGGGTGTAGCTACAAACTGAAAGGGGGGGACGGTGCAGGGATCTTTTAAATCAAAATATATTTATACAATAAGACAAATAAAATTTGGTGGTTAACGAGGACACCGCGGGAAGGCGGTTGAGCCTAGGATACCCCCATTGGGCATCCCTCTGAGGTGCCTTATTGCTCTTGCTCTAAAGAGATGATAGTCGATCTCTCCAATTTAGTTGAAAACTTTAACCTTTACGAGACGATATTCGGTCTCGTAGCGATATTCGGCTTAGAGCGGTGACCGGCTCTTATTTTGATACAGCAAAAAAATTAGCTTTTATACCCTGGAAACTTCGGAGCTTAGACGCGAACACCAGTATGCGATGTTAATTTCAAACTCAGTTAGTTGTCCGTCATTGGTTACGATACTACCTCTGAGCAAACCTACACATGGAGGAGGACCACTACCCGGGCAACTGAGTGTGGTGCTCCTCCCAAATGTGCACGTACTTGTCAAAATTTAAGTCTGCTAAACACCTAGTTGTAGTACGTCTGACCCAACCTCTGGGGGCAAGCCGACAGGCATGTGCACGAGGAAAAGTACGAGTCCGCTGAGCGTATGGGCGTGTCCGTCGTAGCTCGACCGTCTGAGATGCGACTGCCTGAAACCTGAATTCTTCACTTCTCATCTTGTTCAACCTGTTCCTGAACAAGTCAACCTGACTATCGAACTTTTCTTCTCCGTGGCTGAACTGCCCCGGGTAGTAGTGGGGTGGTGGTGGTAGGTAGTGGTGACGGTAGTGATGACGATAGTGGTGACGGTAGTGGTGACGGTAGTGATGACGGTAGTGGTGACGGTAGTGGTGGTCCTTCTTCTTTCTGTCCTTACAACCTTCCTTTTCTGTATGTGTGGGTGAATTTCTAGAGCCTCATTGAGTATCCTCACTCTTCTTTCACTACTTTCAAAGGAAACACTCGACATAAGCACTCGTGCTCGTTTGTTTTTCTTACTCTAATCTACTGATACTATTACCAACCCATTCTATGACGGGCGACCAGCTTTTGCGCTAAAAATATTTCAGCACACTTCAGCTCACTGCCATCACCGGACGTTGTCATAACCGCTAAAAATCTTTCAGCACAAGTGCTTTCGCGTTAAAAACAATGTTTCAGCCCACGCGCATTTGCGCCACTTCAACAACCAGACACCGTCATAACAAGACACTGTCATAACCGCTAAAAACCGGCATTACGTACCCTAGAATAATACCTACGTTTGCCCCACGGGTTAGAAATACGTACCCATGCCCCACGGGATAGAAACACGTTCTCCTAGGTAAGGTTAGGTTGGGGAAAATAATACGACTCATGAGTGATATGACAGTAGCGGATATGACTGCGGCTGCTCTGAGAGGGATACAATGATTGTTAGCTGTTGAAAAATGGTACCTTAGTTGAGTAGTTGGAACAACTTGTGGCCGATATGACAGTTGGCTGAGATGAAAGGGGCTGATCTGACGTTAGCTCTAAAAGAAGTTAGCGCCAGGTATAGCAACCCTTCTTTGACACTACTGATATTAGTACCAACCCATTCTATGACTACTAATATTAGGTTAACCCATTATATGACTACTGATATTAATACCAACCCGTTATATGACTACTGATATTAGCACCAACCCATGATATGACTACTGATATTAGTACCAACCCATTCTATATGACTACTGATATCAGTACCAACCCATTTTATGACTACTGATATTAGTACAAACCCATTCTATGACTACTGATATTAGTACCAACCTAATTTATGACTACTGACATCAGTAACAACCCATTCTATGGCTACTGATATCAGTACCCACCCATTCAATGACTACTGATACCCATTCTATGACTAGCACCATGCCATTCTATGACTAGACTATTCGGCTAGAGAGAGGGCTCCCAACCACCAAGGAGTGGATGCGGAGTAAAGTCATGAACGTTGATTCCAAGTTGCAATAACCGATTGTTATTACTCATCTCTACATATCCTACAGATTGTTTATGAAAATTAGTGATTGCGGTTCTTTATTTGTTGTGGCACTCTTTCAGCAGAAGACCAACAATTTTGATGTGTTCAGCGGCTAATAGACAACTCAGGGAGGCAGAGAGGAGCAGATGCACTAATTTGAGCACCACAGGCACTACCTTGTTCCATCTCACCAGAAACTCAAAAATTAAAACCCACCCTCGTGTTATCACGCCATGACTATAGGCTAAACGGGGTTTGTGACGATGGTTTGTTACGTCGGTTTTACAGCACATGACAATGACGGTTGCAAGCGTGCATATGGATGACGCGTGTTCGAACAATGCGCTTATGCAACCAAGGTTCAACAGCGAACTTCTGAGACATTTTGTGTGCCAAGTAAATGTGAGAACCTTTCATAACGTTACAAAGCACAAATAGTAACCACTGTCGTACCACACTCATGTACCTGTTGTTGTGCTCCGAATGTTATAAAAAAAAGTCCAAGAACTATTCATAACAATTTTTGCTGTTAGATATGACGGTTCAAGTTGCAAATTAAAAGAAATTGCAATTATTATTGTGAATTATTACAAGGTTGTGTTGTTTCAAGTTCTTCATATCAAATCAGTGAGGAATATCATTTTTGTTTCAAAAATAACGTTGGATCAAATGGGAAACCCTTCAACAAATTATATCTGAAATAAAATAACCTCCGACTGAACTAACGGTTCAGTGTGACTTCATTTGTTTGCCATGAACTACACAACTGACTAGCCGTTCGACAAATAAATCATATTTCAACAATTTAATCGCAACATGTTCATTAAACTACTGACCAGTCTCCACAGGTATGTATAAAGGCTATTTGTTCCTGTACGTAAGCAGGAATGGACGCTTCCAAAACAATATTCAACCATAAATCACTAGCGACTTAGGCAACCAGCTGGAATCCCTACGGTCCGATCGAAAAACTACGTCATAACATGGCCCTCTCTACTTATGTGTGAGTGAACTAATTCATCAAGAGTGGACTGAATGAACTTTATTTATTCCAATCACGGTCAGTTTACTACACTGAACAGGACTTAACTTGCTTCAGCGCGTAGCTTCATACTCTCCGCAGCGGAACGTCACGTACACACAGCCAGAGTAACGCGGGAGGAAGGGGTCAGATTGGGGGTATTAGAGCGGGGAGGGCCGACGGAAAGAGAAATGGGGGTACGGGAGACCTAGCCTCGCACGGAGTCTCATAGTAGAATAGTAACTCGTCCGAAACTATGGGGTGGAATTGGAAAGTGCGTTATTACTGCAGAGAATTCCAAATGGAAAAAAATACTGCCAAAACAATTCACATTATTGAAAAATTTAAGTTACTAAGATTTTAATTCGCTGACAGTTTGATATCGGTTATAGAACAATAAAATTAACTGAAGGACCATACGAACTTGAAAAATAAGTGAACCTGTAAGGAAACATTGGTAATCACATGATAAGCAATTTAATTGAATTTGTGTGCGTGCATTTTACCTATTCAACTAGGTATTTGCATATAATTGATCGAACCGTTAACCGATCGCTGAGTGGAGAAGATTAAGGGTGTCAATCTCCACCGGAGTTCTGACGTCAATCTCATTGAGCGCCCTCGTAGGGCGCAAACATCGCTGGTACATCACTAGAACAAATACCATCACGAATGGACTTAACTGAAAAAGTTATTAGAGGATAGAGTAGACTACATTGATCATAGTCCAATATTTTGACCCCGATGATTATCCTATGTACAAAATAAATCAGGAACTAGAAGGTTTATCACAAATGCGCCTAGGCAGAGGAGAAGGTGCATCACAAATGAAATTGATGGGTAGTACTCATGTTTAGGATTGATGAATTGTGGGGTGTGAAAGTTACCGATTTATCACAAGATTATCATCTCTTTTCAAACTTGAGTGATTACAGTGGTACATATTTAATCATCGAGTGCAATGAACTAGTTCCACCATATATAAACAAATAATTCTGCCTTTATTCTTTTAGATTTCATGGAATAATTATAAAGCAAATCATACACATATTATAGCACCATCGCTTTCAATATAATTCATACCCACCCTTGAGTCATCAAAAAATTGTCCTCAAAATACGAACACCTTCTGTCTAAATAATTACGAGGACCCCGTGCGAGGCTAGAATGAGTAACAACAAGCAGATAACATTGCCAGATGTCTCCAGACAAATTTCCGAGCCGGTTAGCACGAATGGTTTAACGTCATGATTTTTAAATCTGACTCAGATTTAGTTATCGTGCAGAAAGATTAGTTAGTTCCTAGTTTTCAATCCATCAATCAGTACAACATACGCAAAGTTTCATTTTAATACAAGAAACTTGACTGGTTGTCATAGAAACTCATCTCTAACGGGATCCTGATTCACGGCCATGTGTGCTGGTGCGCATGCGCACTAAATCCAGAGTGGTCTCGTATACCGCAACATTCACATTTTTGGAGCGGATCATTTTTTGCGTTTCAACAATCAATACATAGGAAAGTACACTAAATTAATTCAAATTAGAAACCATCCCATTTAGTATCAAGAAGTATGTCATGAGCTCCCAGTAGAAAAGCATTTCAGGTCAATATGCAGCTAGAAAATGTAGACGTGGCAACTCTTCTAGTCATGACGTCACGGAAGGTTCCATATAAAACCAGAGAACTTTCACCAGCTTCACGTATTACCAGCCCTGCATTGACGACGTAGACACTGTGCCACATCATTCTTGTGTTGTTTACCAACATCACGTGCTCTCCTAGTGTCGTCAGATTTTGGTGGTTGAAATATCTCGTGAAGTAATGCTCACGATGTTTTCACCGGCAAGCCTAGAGGCGCAAAAGTTGATTTCTGTGTCAATTGGGAAAATTAACGCCTCCCGAGTTACTCGCACAGGCACTTCCCTTCACAAATCTCTGCTCGTGGCCTCTGTGTTACACAGGGCGCGAAATGTCTACTTGGAGGAAGAGCGGGAGAGAGCGGCTAGGTACCCATGCCCTCCCTCTCCCGAGTTGACCGTTACTCCCGTGTGTCATCTGAAACCTACCACAAATAGCCATCATAGTGCTGCGGACCATACCATCAGCGATAAGGAGAACCGTTTGCAGTGCCACGAAGACCAAGTAGCCGTTGCCGAGCGTGTTGGCGAAGAGAATCGCCTTCCGCTTGGAGAAGCTAACACCGGTCACAGCAACGTCACCCACACCACGACAACCACTACTACCGTTACATCACTTACCAATACTTGTACCATCACCACAACTACCAGCACTTCCGGCAGCCGCAAGAGAAGGAGAGTGAGTGACCAGGAAACAGCTGCTGCCATATCGTCCATCTTACCGAAAAGACTGCGTTCTGAACTAAAAGAAGATTCTTTGCGATCTGACTTCAGTAATTCACCTAAATCTGTCGATCGCCATACAGAAGATGTAACGATAACACCAATATCACATCAAACAGATACCAAGTCCCAAAGCACACCTGCATCGGAAGAAACCACCAGCCTGCCAGATGTTTTGTCCAGATTAGCACCTGCCCCAGAAAAGGAAAATAACCATTCTACAAATCATGTTCCTGAGGATGTTTCATCTCGGCTGTTACCTCATCATGGACCTGTTTCAGAAGAGAAAGACGTCCCTACCGTAACTGCAGAGCAGGACACTGCTGCTGATGACAAGAAGGAAGGCGGTGGCAGCTCTTCAGAGGATTCGGACTCAGATGGGGAGGACTCTGCTTCAGACACATCTGGGAGC
This sequence comes from Gammarus roeselii, assembly GCA_016164225.1. Classification (NCBI taxonomy): domain Eukaryota; kingdom Metazoa; phylum Arthropoda; class Malacostraca; order Amphipoda; family Gammaridae; genus Gammarus; species Gammarus roeselii. Next base: position 16,350 of record SDVV010000128.1, on the reverse strand, counting down.
AGCTGTGAGGAAGAAATGGAGGTGGATCAGCTGACATCGTTGGTGTCATATTTTGGCTTTTCTCAAAGTCCTAAACAAGCAGACTATTGTTTAGTTCCCTCTTTACATTCACAGCAAGGCCCTCATGCTGTTGCTCTGACTGCATAATGATACTTATGAAAGTGAAGTGATCTATCTTTTGTTCAGCTTTTCACAAGCAAAAGCTTGTGTCAATGTGCTCAAAAAAAATCATCGTTCATGTGCTTTTGTGCTCACTGAATATTGCAACATTATCTATAGTTTTCATAGCCTGTCACCATGTACCTGATAACTTAGCTCGATTTAATAGTAGCCCCATAAGGCTAAAGCTAGTCATACTTTGAAATTGTGTAAATGACATTGGAATATTTGCCTTCTTCTCCCTTCGGTAAAAAGCAGCTGTTATGTTGCTTTCAAAATATTCATATAAATTTAGATCTAACTGCCAGCTTCATATGTTCATAATATTGACATTAAAAACAATACGTAGTAGCCATCTCTGTACTGATGGCCTTCTCCATAGAATATTGATCATGCACAGCTTAATCTATGGTGTAGGCATGAGTTTTGATTAGATTCAGTTCCTGTGATTTCAATAACATGATTCTTGTTCACCTAGAGATTGCAAACGTCATGGCTAGGCACTGTATTTTTAATTCAGAAATAGTTTCGATGCCTATTAATGTAAAGACATAGCCGTTTCCCCCCTGGTTAGGAAGGGCGGCTAAGATAAGCTGCACAGACAAGGGAAGCGCCCTATCTCCCTGCCATAAGACCGTGTCCATGCCGAGGCTCGAACTCGCGAGATGCAGCACCAGAGGCTGACACGCTAAACACTGGTCACGGCGGCCTCTTGCCTATTAATACTTGAAAATTTCCCAGCTTCATCAATGTTCAAAACAAGCCTAGCTTCGCTCACCCTTGTCACTGAAGAGGTATGACATACCTACTTATTTCTTCACTAAACTCAATAGGATACTACTGCATTTTTGGGGAAATGCGTGCAGAAATGAATTGTGATATGTACAGCCCAGAATGCCTTGTATAAAGTGATTTATTTTAAATAGATATATATTGTAGATAGCGATTCTGTCTACACAATTCATATATTTTCTATATACATATATACAAATATATAGAACAATAACTTATAAAATTGTCAATAAATGACATGAATGAATTGTATTTTCTTCTCCTTACTAATAGCAGCTGTAGTAGGATGTGTTTAACCTGTATTCATTCAATTGACTAGATGAAAAGGTGGGATCTCATTGGAACCAAGACCTTGATGAAGCGTTCGTGAGGTACTTTCATAGATCAATATTCAAGATGTAAGCATTATGAATTTTTGTTATATGTTCAACTCGTGTTATCAAAATTACCTTCTGCAACTAGTGAATATTTAGAGGTACATAATGGAAAAAAAATGAAAATCTCAATATGGACACTGGAATGGTTATATTATAGTGGGCCTTTTCACATCACCGTTGACTATCCAAAAATATATTCTGTTGATTAATCGTACTTCACTCTTAACAAGCAATGATAACAATGAAATGGGATTTGGATTAAAACTTGTGTTGCAATTGAAATCATTAAGTTTCGTACTGTCTCGAGTGATGCGGGATTCGCTATGGGTTGATGATCAAATATCTCGATGTGAATAGTGCAGATCTCTATCTACCAAGTGAATTCGGCTTACAATTTTTGTTGAATTGGTATATACGATATAAATATGAAATTTAATAATCAAATTTTCGTAGTAATCTGTTGACAGCTGGAAAAATTGAAATAGTGCCCATGCCACCGTGGTCAAGTCAACTGAACTCCATAACACTTCAAGGCTATAATCCAAATTCGATCTTCTCGAGTCGTCAATCGTTAGGAGTTCATAATCTGAGAAAAGGGTCGATGTAGAGTGAACGCTTGCGTTGATAAGTGAAGAAAATATAGCCAAGGACTAGTGACTTTTAAGCCTGCGATGCAATGAAGCATTGACTGGTTCTCGCAATGAAGGCTTTATTGCATGTTGAAATGTTACAGGGAAAAGTTCAAATGATTCCGCGTGATAAAACCAATACAGATTCGATAGAACAATTGTCAAGTCAACTTGCTGATGTTCAAAGAAAAGTAACCGTACACACTGTGTTGTCGAAGTGGAAAATTGAAAATGTGGCGAGTGCTCCTCCGCAGAAAGAGCGGACTAATATAACAATAAAAATCACGCAGGACGTTTCAATGAGTGGAATATCTATTCAAATAATGTGTACCCGCCATCCCATTACGAAGGGCGAGGCTCTCAACGTACCGACTTGTCACTTCATGCCGCCACGATGGGTTTATAGTCACTCACATCGTGCCGCCACGATGGGTTACTCGTCACATCGTTCCTTCGCTACGGGTGACCTGTCACGTCGTGCCGGGATGGGTGAAATGTCACTATGCCCCTGTAATGAGCAACTTTTCTTATCGCGCCGACACGATTGATAACTTTTTCCGTTTTGCCGTCATGTTGGGTGACTTCTCGCATTGTGCCGCTAGCATGGTGACTTCTCAATTTATACAGCCATCGTGAAAAAAACATGGTAGCATTGCGCTGCCATAGTGGTGACTTGTCACATTGTGCCGCCATAATGGTGACTAGTCGCATTGTACCGCCACTGTACCGACTTTTCACATTGTGCCGCCACTACGATGATTTGTCACATCGTACCACCACTATAATGTTTTGGTCTCATCGTACAGTCATGATGAATGTCAAGTTACATCGTACTGCCCGCCATATTAGTCTAGTCACATCGTACCGCCCGCCATCATATTGGTCTAGTCATGTCGTACCGCCATGATGAGTAGAGTAACTTGTCACATTGCTTCCATGAAATGAAAGTGAGTCACCATCTCGCTGTCACGAATGATGACACTCAACTATTATTTTGTCATGAAGGATGATGAACACTTACCCATAGTGTCACGAGAAATGGTGACGATCACAGTCACCCGATTCGCCGGCACGCAGGTTGACTAACTCTCATGATTGTAATTTATTTTTTGTATGATACCAGCGTGACAATTATGAGGCTTGATTTGTTTGATGAGTAGGCAGTCAATTTGCAAGATTTCAAGCGCTCCCAGCACCAGCCTCGCTCTCTGTACTAATTACTTGCGACTGGGACGCTAGTGACCTGGCGGGTTCTGGTCATCCCACCACAGCACGGGTCATAAAATGCGTCAACGTTAGAGAGGTAGCATCTTCGCCCTTGCGTGCGTGTTATAAGTGGCAGTAGTGACGAGGGGTCGCTGGCAGTACGCGCTTGGATGGGATGGAAAATTCCTACACGACTTTAAATACTCTCGGCTTGGCAGTGGTGGATCGGCGAAGATGTCACAGATAGTAGTGATATCTCGCTACCTGTGTCATTCAAATTTTGCTGATCGTTCAACATTACATTGCTGACAACCAGTTTAATTGGTTTGAAATTGTTAAAATTTCTGTATAAATGTTAATTTTGATATCAGAAAGCTGTCATTTTATTATAATAGTGCTGAAACCATTTAAACCCTTCCCAGCATAGGACAGCGCTATAACAAATCAGAAGTACGATCAGGACATAAAAACTTTTTTGCCCAGTATTTATGTTTCGCTGCACAGACAGATTCAATTTGAATATTCAAATACCAAAACATCAAGTAGAGGCTAAGATAGTAGTTGGATGTCGACATGGGACCAAACGGGCCACCTTGCTCCTGTTGCCACCAAGTGGTTATCAGCGTGAAACACTTACTGATGAATTGCAACGCACTCGCGGCAGCCCGACAAGCTTTCTTAAATCCCCCGTGCAACCCACTAAGCATACTCACTGACCCAACTCCACCCCATTACGCACAGATAACAATACATTTACGTAGATACCCGTCAACTCTTACTCTAGTACACGAATATGCCACAATTGAAATATGTACTTTATTTAACCTTGACAAGACTAATATTTTCGCACGCGAGGCGTGCGAACTTACCCGATACAATGACGGGAGAGCCTATTAGGACTCACGTTGAAGCTCAAATCAAAATCAGAAGACCTAACGCACCTATAGCTTCTTTCGTGGATAACCACCTTCTCTTTGCTTCCAGACCCACTATCTCACAACATATTCCGATCGTTTTGCTATCCACGAACAAAATTACTTTACCCCACGTTTACAAACAGCTTAGGAATATTTCACACTACCAAACTCTGACGCCATCCTACACCAAATCTGCCACAAGAGAAGAATCGCCCGCAAACAGCAACTGACTCTAGTGCCAACTCTGTCCATTTGCTCTTACTCCGAACCTGGTCGCAATACACTCGTGTTCAGTTCACCTGTCTGACCACTCCATCCATGTAGAGATTGAATAGCTGAGGAGGCAACGCAGTCTCGTCTCAGTCCCGATTTCGCTGGAAACCCAGCACCCATCTTGCTCCCTACTCTGTCATATGCTCAGCATTTGTACCGCTTTACAAATTTCCACTCACTCCATTAAACGCAACACCCTCAACAACGCCTCTGCTAACATTGTCATAGGTCATTTCCAGATCCACGAAGGCCCAGAACCCATTAATTTTCCTTCGCAATGTAATTCTCAGTGCAAATTATTCACCTGCACACACTCTCCTTTCCCTCTGATGAAGTCGCACTGTTCTTTGCCACTCTTATCATCCGTTTGGTCTCATATCTTCTTGATAGGGCGCCCTCCCGTAGAGCTTATCCACCACACTCTACTAACTTATACTCTTTTAGGTTTCTATACAATGTTGTATCTCCGTTGTCCATACACAGTAGAGCAATGCAAGTACTGCTCCACTCAATTGGCACCACGCCTGATACAAAACACAGATTCAGTTTCCTCACACACCGTTCCTTCATCCCTCGTTAGACAGTCGGTCGCAGCGCCTTCCCTGACTTCATCAGCTCCACGGCCTCCTAAACCTCTTTCCTAATAATATGCGAATCAATTCTTTCTCCTAAACTGGCATCCGTGCATCGACACCCACAGCAACAATGTCAGTCTCGGATATCCTAAATATTCAACAAACTCACAAAATTCACAGCCCACCTCTTCCGCACATCGCTATTCGTTCTCAGCAATCGGCCGTGGACATCTATTGCCACCTCCTCCTTCCCAGTTTCCCCCTTTCTCACTCTACACCTCTTTCCATGACATCTGCAGGTTCACCTCAGAATTCTCACAGAACTGCTGCCCAATCTACCATCGACTTCCTCCTTAGCTCTCACCTCACGATTCACTGTTTTTCTCTTCTCTCTTTAGTTGTCACAGGCCATCACCGACCTCGCCAGCAATACTCCTCAAAGGCTCTTCTGCGCCACCACCATTTTTACCTCATCGTTCCACTGCTCACTAGCCTCCCTTCAATACCCGCTCACACGGTGCCAACCACCCACTCTGCTGTACCCTTTCCATCGCTACTACACTCAATTTACCTTCCGTCGGTAGATGATTCGACATTATTCCAACCTGTCCTCACAACCACCAGCCTCCCAACCACTCTAATCAAACTGAGCCGAAAATCCAAGAAGCCTCCATAGCACCAAAGCTTACAGTTTTTACCCTAAAACGTTTAGGGGCGAAAGTTGTTCCACCTAAATAATTATACGATCGAAAATATTACGATGGAATGTTGATACGACGGAAAATGTTCAAAGTCGAAAGATAATAAAAAGTTTAAAGAACCGAAGCTCTTTAGTGACAGCCAAACAGACGTTCTAGAAACAAACCGAAAGCACCGTTCGAAAGAAGAAGGGTAGTCCAACGAAGATTTGTTCACTCAAATTAGCGAATCAGTAACTAGTGTCCACTCGAGGTGGATGGTCGCACATTCGGTGCGCCCAAACCAAGCTCCTAAAATTTAAAATGAACCAAGATGCGTTACAATTACCGTGACAATTTTCAATCGTGGATTTCGGGTAAAATAAAATCCAATCAGTGTCGATGCTAAAGAATTTGGTCTATCAACATTTGGAGGGACTCAATCATTGAGCGCGATGTGCGGTTATTTTGGGAGAACAAAATGTTGTAGAAAAACTAAAAATTCTGTCCCATTATCTTCCGGGCAAGTACTTACCGTCCAAAAAAGATTTGTTTCATCAACTCACCGTGCTATAAGGAATCGTTTCTCGAAAAATCGATCGTAAAATCTGTTCAAAAGTATCATTTAAATGCTTTCTGTGATAAAATTAGAACGGGAAGACCGGCCCACCCTTGCTTTGCTCCTTCGCCAAACTGTTTCCTACCACTAGCTGCCGCTCATGCAGCAATCGGTTCTCCACTTTAATTACTACTTGAACAGTCATTCCTCCCTACCATATTCTCCACCTCTACGTCAACACCTGTCGCATTTCGGTCGTTTGCATGATGCGTCGGGCAGTCTACCGATTTATTAATACGTGAAACTGAGTCTGAACACCCCATTATTACTAGCTCTGAAGAATGTGGAGGACTGAACATTTTGTAATAAAACGTAATTTATACTGTTCAGTAAGTTAGCTTAAATTAAGGGTATCATCTCAGTCGGGGAGCTCACAAAGGCTCACGCCAGGGCTCTGGGAATGATTAGTGCTCCCATAACAACCCTCCAGACCCCCCTCCTCTCCCACACCTCATAGATTTTGACAGACCGGCACAAAAGTACAAGCGGAAACAACAGATTTGAAACTTTTGGGGAGGCATGGCAGGTATGTACACAAGCGCGTACGGGAATATCGTTGCTATAGGTTGTACTGCAAACAAGACTATAAGGAACTCTGAATAAATGAGCTTCGTTTATGGCTCCTAGAGCTAAAGAAAATTCGTTTATGGCTCCTAGGGCTAAAGAAAATTCGTTTATGGCTCCTATGGATATAGAAAATTTGTTTACGGTTAATCTAAACCGAAAAAAATCATGCTTTCACCTCAAGAAATTTAATTTTAACGCGAATTTTTGCTGCGGTATTTAATGCGGACATTGTCACGTAAAGATTTCCAGATATAATGGAGTAGAGGTCAAAAATCAGTGATCAACAATCCTCTAACATTCATCTCAATCTTAGTTTGTTAACTAATCTATCGCGTCTGTACGCGAGTCCATTATGGGACAGAAGAATTGTCAGGTTTACACTGATCTGTACTGCTTCATAGAGGACGGTGAGCTTCCCGAAGCGATGAAGTCTTCACCAATAGGTCGGTCAGCGTGAAGAGATGTTCAAAAGTATCGGCGCGCTACCACAGGCACATATCAATACACCAGTGATAGTTTCATGTTGATTTGTACTCGGTGAACCCGAGTAGCGATATTCCGTCCTAGTTTGACTTACGATGCTGTGCTATTGCGGCTATGACACACATATACAAAATAAATGTGGTGTGTTTAGACTATGTACGGTGTATCCCACATTTATATCTACATTGGAACGTCAAGTCATGGAGTTCCTCATAGAGGCAATTAGTCCCAATGAGCCACAACCTTTCAGTAAGAGTGCAACTGAAGGGTGTGAGCAGCATTCAATGAAGGTATACATTTGCATACACTTGTATATTTGACGAGGCTACTGACAGGTGCCAAGTGAACGACGCTAGCGTAACCTTGGAATTAGAAATTGTTAGAAACTGAGGAGAGGAGAGCGGGAGTTGCGCGGGGTCACCTTCGGTCGTGGAGCCTTCAGGGGAGTAGGGAGGTGGGAGGGAGGTAGTTGCGCTACCAGCCTGCATCGAGAAAGCAGCTGAACAATGACGCAATTCGTGCAACGGGCGGACGATGAAACTGCTTAGGCTCACTCACGTACGTCGGCGAGATCCGAACAACGCGTCGGGACAACTGCGGACCCGGTGATAAGGAGGGTGGGGCCTGCAGGCTATACCGTGTTAAGTGCATCAGAGTATCCATCATATACCTATGACAAACGCTACCAGACTGTGACTGCAAATTAACAATACATACTTCCTGCAATCTAAATCATAACATTGTCTCCTTTATGAAAGAGACTATAGGATTCGCCTGATGAGAGAAGTGTGGCTACAAAACAAACTTATTACAGGACGGCCACCTACCCTTGCGAAGGTCTTCAGACCCTTTCGAAGGCCTTCAGACCCTTCTAATTGAATGAAACGAAACATTTCAATTAAGTCTGTGTTTTGTAGTATATCGCATCTCATTTTGGACAGGCAGCTCTCATGATTGTGGACTAAAATTATCTTCTCATATTGTGAGGAGGAGTGACTCGCGGGACTAAGAGACTCATGTCCGCACTGTGGACACAATTACGGTCGATTATTTATGACACCCCTGTACTGATCAGTCAACCAATCACAGGCCCATCCAACGACACACTTACCAGTTCACTAGAAGCAGTACACTCTTTAGGATCACTTTACTGTTCGGTAACGGTTGGGATACGACCAGTATACTTTCAAGACGCAATATAGTACAGCAGTAATCGTGAAGCAGAATTTGCCCACGACAGATTTTCCATAATTCTTCACTGAATGAGCTATTTAAAACCTGAATCTTTAGACTTCCCATGTACTTCTGACATAGGCCTCAGTTGGCTCCCTTGTGGGGTGCGACCTACAGATAGAAGGACGCTCAATGACCAATGAACACCAGCTTGCAGTAGACCGTACGTAATACCTGAAAACTGAGAAGGACGAAGAGGTTACAAAGAAGTATTATGTTAAACTGTGAAAAATATGAAGACGTTGGCATGACCGAGCTCTTGGTCTGATGATCAAAAAGCAAAGGTTATCAGAATTTGATTCGGTAGACCTATACATACACAAGCACAATGTCCATGGACGTTGAAGATGTCTTTCTTTTTTTCTCTCATCCATCACCCCAACAGTAGGGAGTAATCCCCTCCCTCCCCCTCTTCCCTAAGCCGCCACTCTTCTCTAGGCCCGCCACACACCGTGGGCTGTTTTTTGCCTTTTTCTCTCTCGCAATCTCGAACCTCTGTCAGCCCTCCCCTTTCCATCCTCCACATTCTCACTACAACCCTCCCTCCCCTCAGACCCCTCCACAACACAATAACGTTCCTCAGTTCTTCACCTCAAACCCTTCCCCCCTCACAACACATCATTACCTACCCCTGTTAGGCCTATGCAGAGCTACTCCAGGGGAGTTCGTGTAACTCCACGGATTTAGTTGGACACTAGAAGTCATTATTATAAACTGAATTCGTAGTGACGTACATCAAGTCAAACTAAATACGCCGACCATCACATGATAATGAAAAAGGTTAGGTAGGTATATTACAATGGCGTAACTTGTCGCGTTGTGATCTAGGGTTAATGTAGCTATTTATCAAACAAAAAGTATCAAGAAACATATATTTTTATACAGTCGTTGTGTGGAAATGTTCTTTCGCTGTTATCACTGGTTAACAGAACGTCGGACATGGGGTAAAAAAAACATGCTACTTCGTCAGCTCGGATTAGGCAGGTTCTCGTCCACCTGTGGCCGATCATTATGCCAGCCAATGAACTCTGCTGGCATACGATATCTATAAATAAGTGTTGTAGTACAGCACTCCTCGAGTTACCTGAAATCAAACACCATAGTTCACTCGAAGCGGACTAAAAAAATTGTCAGCCAAGAGAGGTAGGAGTACCTTAGAATTGCACTTTGTTGCTCTATGTAGCTGATATTATATACAATCGCGACATTTGAATAAACTTGAGCATTTCAGATTGGTTGTCCTTACCTTTTTGGATATACATTCACTTGGAAGCAATATATTGCTTGGTCACAGATTGTTGGTTAATATCGCTATCGTTGGTTGGGTGTCAATGATCCACCAGAGTGTGGGGGTACTGACTAAGATTAATTGGCCCGAGCGAGCCCAACAGGAGAAGGGTTCAAGGCTTGCACTGCGACGGTGAAAGTTCTGTGGTGGAGACACGGCGGCAACCCACCTAGCCAGGTGCAGAGCGACCGAAGGCATCAGTCAACGATACAACAAAAGCATGAGGGGACACAAACAATAACTTCCGTGGAAATCTAGCTTAGATATACGATGCGAGCAATCAGAACGGAGTACAGAACATGATTCAACATTGCTCAAGGAGCGTATTAATTGTTTTTTATTAACCACAAGACAAATATGACATCTTAGTAACCATAAGCAGTTCCCCACGCATGACCGTGCAATGACTAATTCATCATCAACTGCTGCAAAACCACGACATGTAAGTAGAAGAACCCACGTAAAAACAGGCAATTGTTTTACAGTTAACACAAGTCCCTACGATGTTCTGTTGAGCTTACGTTATCAACGAGCCTAGCTGCACAGTGTCGCATCTCAGAACAAGCGCCGGCAGGCGGGGGACTCGCTGTGCCTCTCCACTGCCGCCCCGCCTCCACAGGGCCGATTCACCTCCGTAATTACCCAGCACTACCTTCCTTAGTGCCGCCACCTCAAATCCCTCCACTGCCACCACCTCCGTAACCCCTTGTTCAACCCACACCTTTTTTGTCAGCCCCCCGCCCCCCTTGAGTGGCCAATTTCCCCGTCGTGTTCCTCCACACAATACCATCGTTGTAGGTTACCAAGTGTCGAGAGAAGAGAGGTGCCAAATGTCTTCGGAGCGTGGAATGGTTGCACCAGCCACGCATCAACGACAACAACAACACCGGCTGTTCCGCAACATTCCGTCGCAACGTATCATTACCACAGCCGGCAGACCCTCCTCCCTGCCTGACTAACTACATGCAACCAACTGTTGTGTTGTGACAACAGTCCACCGTCTCCTGCCGCCATACTCCTAGTCCCGCGTGTAGAGCGAAATGCATTCTCATAACTGCGCAGCACAACCACCAAATGCAGCAAGCGTGCAGTGATGGCAAAAAGTGACTCAGCGCGTTATCACTCACCGTAGTGGCACCACAGAGTAAAGCGGATAGCTCACTGGCTGTGGGTAGTTGCGGTCTCTGTGTTGGTTGCACTTGTTGACTAGTCGTTTCCTCCTCTGAAATAAAAACATTACAATTTACGAACTAAAGGGGTAAATAATATGTTTGTAAATTTTTAAGATGATTGCCGAACTCTTCAAGCCTCAAAATCGATAGTGTTCAAGGAAGCAGAATAGTTACAACCGTTCAACAACTTCAATCAGTCTCTTGAGTACCGTTTATTTCGTTTGAGTTATGAAATACCAAAGTTGAATCATTGCACTCGCGGTAAAAGCGTTAAACGTTCCATGCCATTACTGATCAAAGGAATATGATGATTGAAAATAGTCTATAAATGCATTAGGAAAAAAGTGTGGCGGCACTGTCAATCTGGACTATTTTCAGATCCATACTAAAATTATGATTGAGAAAAACGTAAACACCATAAAATAACAGTCCCGTGCACATTTCTTATGAACGATTGTTGAACGAATTGTGCAGTGCCTGATACAGAAGAAGAAACACCCTGCTTACCTATTAACAATATGTTATCAACTCGCTCAGGGAAGCATAGCATACCATCAGTTGCCATGTACTCTCGAGAGGCCAATCACCCCACTAGAAGTTTAAATTGTGTAAACCTGGTATGGTCAAACACCGCTGCTCTGGGTATTGTCTCATCTTTCTTATTGCATAAACAATGAATTATTCAAGTTACCTTACCGTATTGCTACAATTTCACCTTTGAATACTTGCTGTGACTTTGCAGGAGTGCGAATCAGATCAGGCCATGCTATATACAATAAATTATTAATAATAAAATGAATTCCTACTTAATAGGTTGATAAAGATCACGAGTGTACGTTTGTATCTCCTTCCACGAAAAATACCTCTCGGAAGTCGTCACCAGAAGTTATTTATATGTCAGCTTGTCACACGCTGGTTATGTGCGACATGAATCAGACATTCTTGATATTAATAACAATTTGGTCCCTTCCAACTTAGCAGAAATATATTGTCACAGCACTTTATTACATGTTCTCCTACGCAGAGCGATGCATTGCATTGTTTAAAGGATATGAAGGTGTATCAGTTTGGACAAATTCAAATTTGAGACTCGAGACTACCTACACACGACGATTCATTGTCTGTGGACTGTTGACGAACACACAAGGCAAAGTCAACACACGTTCACAGAAAGGTGGTAGATTATTATATTTATACATCAACAGATATCTCTCACGATAATTCCTCTCAATTACTATGAATTGATGGATGAATCGTATTACACCTACATAGATCTTCAGTTAGTTACTGCAATTACAGTCTTCAGTTGTTGCCAGAGAGTTACGGCCGTGAACTTAATTCCTACGTGGACGTAAGTAGCTTGAAACTTTCAGGCCATCTGCTGCTAAAGTTGCCAACGACCGCTAGTTCCCGTAAAATGAGACATTTCTTGATTCCTTTGGCTTGGCAGGTAAAATTTGAATAAGAAATCAAATAAAAAGTAGTTACTCTTTATCTAAACAAAGAATGAATCAACAAAATTGGCTGTTAACCCAAAAGGAAAGCCAAAGCAATGATAACTATAACGGACCATAGCATGGCAACACTCCTTGCGTCGCAACAAATTCTCCACCCCTGCCCCCTCGCTTCATCATTGCCACTCCCTCTAGTCACCTCACCCCTAAATAGCCCGCATCACACCCCTTGTATTATCACCCCCTTAATACCCCTCCCTCCCTTCCCTCAGACCTTTGGCTGCCCTCCGTTAGCCCCTTTCACCAACCTACAGTAGCATTTCACTCCCGCCTTCGTCTCACCTGGATGAATCAGATTACTCTCGGGATCCAACAGACTGATAACATAGAGCTCTTTCAGATAAGAATTGACAAGCATGGTTAGCTCACACTTGGTGGCAGCCTCAGAAGCTTGAAATGTTGTATGTCTCAGTTACGTTCTAACAAACTGATCAATTTTTTTATAGTTTTCACTGAATTCGACGTGTTCTCAAGTTAACGAGACTTTGGTCAATTATTTCCAGGCTATCAAGATATTGGCGGTTCTTTGATATTATGTTCATAATATTTTGCACTTGGTATGTTATAGTTTTCTTTGACATCAACTAACTAGTCTCTGTAGACGATTAAGGGGTTAATGACGCTCACTGCTAAGGTAACATCAACTTGTCATTGGTGATGGATTACAAAATTAACATCGTGTTTTTTTGCTGTATGAATACAATAAAATTTGGATATGATGACTAAAAGAATGCTTTAACTGTAACAGATCAAAACAATGAGTAGTTGGGGTTTCTGCTAAAACTGCAGCCCACCCTGTGGAATAAATTAATATAAATTTAAGACTACGAACAAATCTAAACACATGGAGGTAATTACGGACACTAGTATTAGAGAGCCGAGCTTCAACATAGGTTTAGAATACACGTAACACTATTGCACCAACATCATGGTGAATCACTATTCAGCAACAAGAGAATTAGTTTATCAGGAATATCAAATTTGTACAGTGTTTTAGTTCAGAAGTTGAGATATCGAGAACCCCAACGATGCTTACCTCTACCGATGCAGTTCGGATAAGACGATATTCCGTTCGATTCATATGTTGACGTCGTAAGCCCACGAATGGGAGTGTCATGCACTATTCAATTATCCATCGGAGAGACAGCTCTACTTTACGTTAATGGGGTAAAATCTCAATTTCAAACGGTTTGTTTGGCTTGAAAAATTCGTAAAAAATGAACACATTGCCTCAGATCCACAATACGCTTGCACCAGATTGTGTTACGCCGACTTCATCCACGAACCTTTTGAAGTGTTACTCATTAAAAATGGAGACCGGGGCCGTGTGTCTGTCTACGCTTCAGTTGTCTCAGAGGCAGATGATTTCAAAACAGGTAATGACCTGATTGAGAGTACCTGCCCCTAAGATGGCGCTAAAACGTAGACCAACAAATTGAATATATGACCCTGGCCACCTTTTCAAACATTTTGAAAGGCCCGTGGAAGAAGTAAAGGTCACAATCTGGTGGAAACATACACGAATAAGGTTCATTTCCAGCTCAACATATTCGAGGATTTGTAGACAAGCGGGAAATCTAACGAGTTGAAAAGATCATTATATTATAAACTATGTTTGTATTATCTGACTGGGACGTTGTAAATCTCATTTTGAGTGATGAAAGACTTGATAACTATAATTCATTCCTGAAGTTGCCTTTTATAAGATATTTTAGGAATTCTTGATTTAGTAAAGGTCACATTGCCTCTCGACGCGCTTCTTGAATAATTCAGAATGGGCGTAGAATTTCCACGTTGCTGATAAACATGCAATTCCAATGCGTTTAAAGGGTCTCCATTCAACGTTAGGATTTAATGATAACTTGAAAAATCGCCTACCAAAATGATGTTCCAGAGACCCGAAAAGTTTCAGAATCAGTCAATACTGCGTGATCTCCATCTCTTGGCTTTCAAACTTGATAGCGAGAAACTTTGTTAGTATTGTTATTTAAAATATTGAGCCGCTGTTTTTATGGGACGCGTGACATCTACGTAGATTTTTTTTTTCGGTCTGTGTCACTCCACAACCAGAGCTACCATTTACGATTTTTTAATATCAAAAATCTATCATCCGAAACATAAAAAAACAGCTGTAATTCCACCTCACGCCTTAGTTATCCAATTAAAACTATGACCGCTCCAGTTGTTCGAGCACGCAGAACGTCACATGACAGACACCCAATGTCAACAGGGTGGATTGTTAACTAGGCTGGGTGCCTAAATATTAAAATTACTTGGTATCATTCCCACACGGGAGATCCTCTTCGGTCGTATCTGCTATATAGACAGCTAAAATGTGATTTTATAAATTAATATCGATTGAACCAACAAAATTGGTACACATGTTATGTTCTGAACATTGCATGGATTCAGGCTTCCTTTATGAGTCAGTTCCTGGCGCAGTGGAACAACGACTCCAATTATTGCGAGCTTGCTTGACGACATCTACTTGCTTAGAGTTTCGTTGCAGTAGAGCGGGTCACTGCGTAGCTGCTACCAATTGAAGAGCTCTCTCCAATAGATGCCACTACCATTCCTGGATACCTGGTCAGTAGGTTGTCCCACCAACCCAGCAAATCTGGTGTCAGTATCCGTTGTTTGCATCGGTATCACCCAGCGTGGCTCTCACAGGCACCACGATAGCCACTTCAGTTTGAAGTCTACCGGGCGACATGCTGAGGGGATGGAGACCCATGCACATTCATTCGACGCCTCACGACAGGTGAGGAGCCTTCAGAGAGTATGTCTTAATGTATTTCGATTAGGATCGTGGGATGGCTGAAATATGCGCGTACGGTGCACAACAATTGTTTGCAGACTGACATTAAAAAAACATTATTGATTGATTGATTGATTTGGGCCTCATTTCCAATTAAAAAAAAAAAAAAAACATTATACCCACGGTTATGTGTATTTAGGTGTATTTTTTTCGGTAACCTGTTCAGTAGATACGAATGCTTTCAGGGAAATAAATGATTTGTAAACTAAATGCAAAAACGTCACCAATAAACATATATATATGCAAGTTCGAAGCGTCAATGATAAAAAAAAATTGAACATCCATCATATTACGACGAATTAGGCAACAAATATTCATTCATCATTTCATCTGTGTTTTCTTCTTCAAATATTTAAAATGCAATATATTTTCATACACTGTGCTTGAACCCAGTGCGAGTTCCAGTGATCCTGAAACTGGTCATTTGAAACGCAACACTTATCAAGATTGTGAGAGGCGGGGAGGTTATGCTGGCGATGGACCGTTGAGATTAAATGCATGCCGGGTGTCGAAATGAGAACCACTTCATTATTTGATCAGCCAGAGCATCGTCGCTATAACGTCATAAAGAAACACGGGGACGTACGAATTGTACAGCATACCAGTTCAAAGAACATTTCTTCATATTTTCACTACCAGAAGTGCCTTCCTTTTTTGGACAATATTACGTAGCCTGCCCAGAGTTTAAAATAGTTAAGCCGAAGCATAGGAAGGCACGACACTCTCCATCTAAAATTAGCAACACAGAACGTGCAACCCCACCTGCCCCACACAGCGTGCCAGGCCACCTGCCCCACACAGCGTGCCAGGCCACCTGCCCCACACAGCGTACCAGGCCACCTGCCCCACACAGCGTGCCAGGCCACCTGACCCACACAGCGTGCCAGGCCACCTGCCCCACACAGCGTGCCAGGCCACCTGCTCCACACAGCGTGCCAGGCCACCTGCCCCACACAGCGTGCCAGGCCACCTGCCCCACACAGTGTGCCAGGCCACCTGCCTCACACAGCGTGCCAGGCCACCTGCCCCACACAGCGTGCCAGGCCACCTG
>SDVV010000127.1:0-39882 GCA_016164225.1 Gammarus roeselii | reverse complement strand
ATCGCATCGGACGTCTTCCGAAGGGTGTAACCTTGGTTTTGGCGTCAAAGAAAGGTATGTCTATGTAGTTAGGTGGGGTGGGGCAATTGAATTTAAGCAGAAGGGCCGTGGTGGTGTTTCTTCTTGGTTCGATTTTTGGTGCGATTTTCGCTTCAACTATACATTCCTCGTATTGGACGAGTCCGGTGATGAAGTGGTCGACTTCATCACTCGGGAGATCCTCGATGTAAATCAGGCCTGGACACATGGAAAAAGTTGGGTGTGGTATGATTTTGCAAGGTTTTTCGCATATTCTGTTTCTGGAGAGTATAGTGTCACTTTGAAGTTGTGTGTCTACTTTAACGATAAAGCTATCGTCACCGCTGCGGTGGTGTTGAGAATTGGACGGCCAGTCATGGAGCCCAGTTCTTCTCGTAGTTTATTTGGGCAAATATCCGGTCTGTCATTGACATCAAATGTCATTTCCAAGTGTTCGGGGAATTTAGGGCTGTCGTTGAATAGGTTGTGGTCATCAAATCGTGTATTGTCTTCTCTTTGTGTTTTTTGGTGTTCGGGCGTTACGAGTTTCGGCTGGGAGGAGAGCGATGTTATCGGAAAGGGCAGAGGCGGAAACACACGAACGGGTGACGGGTTCCCTGGCCTCTATCCTCTTTATCAGCTTCACTGGAGGGCGCCGGGCAGTCCTCTTTCTCCAGCTCGGGAAGGCCTATCATTTTGCATATCTTGCCCAGGGTATTCTGCATTCCGGTTATATTCGCGTCCAGTTTCGAGACGCGTTCATTTGTGTCGTCGATTACGACCTGAGTCAGGTCTCCTGTCGATGAGAAACTTCTTAGGGGCTCGTCTTTCTTTCTTGCAGACTTGTTTGAGTGCGACGCTCTGGAGGGCCCTAAGCCCCTCTCCGATAGGGCATGGTCCTGCCCATGGTTTGGTCCCTGGCTTCTGCCCGGGGTTCTGGGTAATGAAGGTGGGACCTCCTTTACTTTTATTTCTGTTGTACATACGAATATATACACTAACGTAATTGCTCTTAAAACTAACCTTAAATCTTTTTTTTTTACCATTTATATTTTTTCCAGACTTTTTTTACCACTTTTTTTTTTTCAATTGGTTTCGATTCAAAATTCACAAACCCCGGTGTCAGTGGGGGGTTCACCTCTTTGTGCACCAAGGGGGGGCTGTAGCTACAAACTGAATGGGGGGACCGTGGAGGGATCTTCTAACTCAAAACGTATTTACACAAAGGGACAAATTAATGTTGGTGGATAACGAGGACACCACGGGAAGGCGGGTGAGCCTGAGGTGCCTTATTGCTCTCGCTCTAAAGAGATGATAGTCGATCTCTCCAATTTGGTTAAAAACTTCAACCTTTACGAGACGATATTCTGTCTCAGAGCGATATTCGGCTTAGAGCGGTGACCGGCTCTTATTTTGATGCAGCAAAAAAAGTTTCGATACCCTGGAAACTTGTAACCTTTGGAGCTTAGACGCGAAGAACAGTATGCGATGTTAATTTCAAACTCAGTAAGTTGTCCGTCATTGGTTACGATACTGCCTCTGTGCAAAGCTAGTACCCGTGAATCTACTCTATCCTCTAACTTCCTTACCATCCCCTTTCTATTTCGAACAATGTCATTATTAATTCTATCCATTAGGGTCGCTCCGACCATGCCCCTCAAACATTCCATCTCTCAACAACTACCTCCCCATGCAATCCACTCGTTGCTGTCATATCTAATGTCCTGCAGCTCATTACACTAGTCAGATCACCCAAAACATTACACGCTTAATTTATTGTAGATTTTATCTCAGTTTCCACTAGTCCAATCTTCTCCATTTGAGAGCCCAAGTACTTAAACATTGAACTCCCTCCAATAACTCGTTTTTCAAGCGGACAAGATTCCGTCCGGTCCCAGCGTCATTCCTCGAAGATCTCATCACATAGCTTGTACCCACATTAACACCGCAGCCTCCTCATCACACACACTCTACTAAAATCCAACACCAGCCTAAACAACTTCTCTGAATTTGCCACCAGTACCGTATCATCAGCAAACAGCCACTGACTGAACGGCCAACTGCGCCCATTTGCTTAAAACAACTTTAAACCTTAACCCGATACACTCGTGTTCACAGCCCCTGATCCCTCTATCTAAGCAGAGATTGAACAGCCAATCTATCTCAGATTAACGGTCATAAAGGATACAACTTTGCGAGAACTCAACAAATACCTTTTGAAAAACGTAGACAGCAAAACAACAAAAACAAATAAAACGGTCAACACGTTTGACACCACAGCAAAGCCCAGAAGAGATACGTTCATAGAAAAAAAAATCAAATATTGGAACATGAAAGAAGCTATGAAATATGCAAATCAATAACTGATCCAAAGGGCGATGACGTTCAGCGATGGAGGTAATGACTATGTTTACTTGAGACAGCATTACCTCCTAAGGGGAATGGCGTTAAGCGATGGAGGGTCATGACTATGTTTAGTTGAGGCAGCGTTACCTCCTAAGGGGAATGGCGTTTAGCGATGGAGGTCATGACTATGTTTAATTGAGGCAGCGTTACCTGTTCAGTTGGGACCAATTCTCTTGCATCGTAGAATGCCAACTCTACTTGTTATCAGATTCAAATGCCTAGATTTGTTGTGCTCGGTGTTGAGAATCTAGTACGTACCAAGAGGTGCTGGTGCCCTCTTACCAGTAGCACTGCGAGTGTACTCAAGACAGATACCATGGGGTTGCTCTTTGGTCTAATAAAGAAATATAAATGAGTATTTTAGACGCCCAAATTGTCTTTATAAAGCTGTAAGCCTCACTCGTACAACAATTGAACCTTGCTGCTGACACATGGCGCAAAAAAAGCTTAAGGAAAGAAACGATGGTAGCGACAGTAGAATTGTTTGCTAAGCATTGTTGCTTGAAGCGGTAAACAGTGGACTCGTATTTTATAGAAAGAGTAGAGCAAACACATTTCAAGAGCCCGACACACTGTAATCGAGTCACGAAACAAGACGTCGCACATCTCACGCACCACTCGTCCACGCCTCTTGACGCGGAGCAGAGGCCGCTCTCGCCATGTCGCCGTTATTGACAAAAATGGCCGCCACCGCTCGATGACGGCAGGATGGAGGCGAGTGTGTGGGTGTTGTGCGGGATGTCCTCATCAAAAAGTTGAATCCAGGTATATAACGTTGAACTGAACTCGATGCTATTTTCCAGTTTGAAAAAACTAATCTCTTTTGATGCATCGATTCATTTCTAAGCAGAATCGCGTACGTAATCCGCGAAATTTAATTAATGAGCGTTAATAATGCCCGAGCTAAGAACACACAACTTAATAAATAGAATGAAATAAACTGGTAACTGTAAACCGAAGAAATTCACTCGCAACATCAAATCAAATTTACATACATCTACATGTCTTACAATGCTCGAATATTGAAGTTAATGGCTGCCTTATGGAAAAAGTAATTCTTACAATTCATATCTTGGCAAAAGGTAGTAAAGCTGTATTAATTGAAAGTGTCGTTTCCAATCCCTCAAATGGGCTTTGAACAACGGCTCAGATAGAGACTATAGAATAAATTGAATTTTGCTAACGTGCGGATTTCACTGGGACTGTTTGGGCACGTCGGCAAACAGTCACAATTTGCTCCCAAACGACGGGTATTGGAGTCAACATTTTTAATGATAAGAGGCAACGAAATCCGTTTCTTGAGCCTAAATATGAGCAATACTAAGTTCACTGCACAATTATTTTTCCAGCACTTTTTGGATAGATACAAATAGACTGTTAATCACATTCGAGGCAGCCAGGCTAAGTCATGAAACTTTGTTAAGGAAAACACGAACACGTTTTCTATTGACATGAGACGCTGTTAGTTGGGACGTTTGTTACAACGATCTTCAAGGCACACAAGTCTTGCCTCTCACTGCTCCCTAACAGTAGCCGCTGCCCGCAGATCATTACGAGGCGTCTGTCGGCACAGTGGTAGCGGACCCCACGACAGCCTCGGTAGACGCTGCATCAAGCTAAATCGGTGGTGACCAAATGGATAATTCAATTGATGCGGAGCAGTATTGAACATCGTCTCTGCTATACAAATAGCTCTGAAGCACTATCACATGGATGTGTCTAAATTGTACCGGTAAACAGTGAGAACATGATACATATATGGTATAATGTACACGGTAATGCATTCCATCATTACGAGCGTGTATTCCAGTGCTGTAAAAAAAACATGACACAGTAGCTACAGTATGTAGCTAGTATACAAGTGTGCGCTCAATAATACTTCTCGACAAAGGGAAATGATTATACATATTTATCTGTAAGTAACAGAAGATAAGCACCATCGTAGGAGGATGGCAGGAAAGAGTTCATTTCATTGTTCATCAGACTTGCTGTTAAATATCCAAAAAAAAATTCAGTAGGACAGGTGTGAAACGCATATTAGGATAATGGTCAAGATGGACAGAGAGAGATAAGTTATGGAACATGTGAACTACATATAGGATGCGAATCCGATAAAAAAAACACAAGAAAATTCAAGATTGTGGAGAAAAGGAGCGCTAAGAAATGTTGGAGATGAGTCTAAAAAGTAATAAGGGCGTTCTTCTATGCACTACACTGGACGCTTCACGGCCCTAGTTGGGCCGTGAATCTAACAAAGGCCTGGGAGGGGTTCGCCGTGGTCGATGAACGACACAAGTAGGTCCACGCATCTCCCGGAGACTAGAACTAGGATACTTCTATGCACGTCTAGGATACTTCTATGCACGATCCTAGCTTTAGCCAGAAGAGATCGGCTCACCCCGGTGATTCGCCGGTTGTGAATGTCACCAGCGAGGACGAAAAATGGATGGCACTACGCATCTTCTTTTCGGCGGTTTAGAAGAGCTCGGCTAGCCCGGTGGCCGTTTCAGATAATAACCGGAAGAAGAGGCCCTCGCTAAGTTGAACTATGAAACCTCTGTACATTGCATGGTCAGGCCACCGGAGTAGCCTTGCTTGGCCAGGCTATTCCCGATCTAACAACATGACAGGAAATCACGAGTGCAAAAAAGGGTCCACCAGCATACTGAGGGAGCAAGAATTTCTAGTAAGTCGAAAGATCTTGGCAATGATGCACAGCGACGGGAGCAAAATTGGTCAACATCGTGCTACCCTTTCAAAGCCCCTAGCCATCTCGTTTCCTTGACAGCGGCCCGATGTCAGGAAGACGTCCGATGTCAAAAGGTTAAACAAACGCTTTCCGGCTATCCTCCTTCGAAGAAGCTTGGGTGACAGTGCCACTAGAACCCTATCAAGCCTTCGATGAAGCTTGAGTGAGTGTCACTGGGACCTTATCAAACCTTCGATGGAGCGTGGGTAAGTCCATTGGCATCCTGTCAAGCCTTCGATGGAGCTTGGGTGACAGTGCTACTGGCACCTTATCAAGCCTAATCTGTACACTTATCAGGAGTTACGACCCATAACTATGAATAGATAATATTATCCATTAAAGGAATTTTACTGAAAAGGTTACACGCGTTTGATTCGTAGACGTCAAGTATAAAAATACTAAACATATTCATCAGTCACTGAAGTCTTCATCATGCGATTCAGTTACCAACCCAAACGATGCAACCATGATCAAATGGCAAGCTGCCTAATTTTAAACATGAACTGAAGCAATATTTTGCAATTGAAGCAATATTTTGCATTTGCTATAAAAATGCCAAATTGAAAAATATTTTGATGGACATAATAGTGGACCTGAAAATTGTTATGATTTTCATTCGGTGAAACAATTGGCTACATACATTACTGTAGAGTGAAGCGCAAACACAGGGGCTTTGTCTTTGATCATTTTACAGAGCGCTCCTGCATGTAACTACATAACTGATGTAGGCGATTTTTTTCATTCGTTATCTTTCTTCCAGTCGCGCATAAGAATATCTTTCTCGAAATGAATAGCTAGACACTAGGCCGCATCCCCCAGAAAGGGGGATTGCCGACGGCGAGGCTCACCTCACACAACTTAGCCCTTTTGTGCAAAAGGGTCCGGCCGGTAACCCCACAACATACACTCTGGGTCACGAGTGCAGTCCGAGGATTCGTTGTCAGCAGCAGGACCCGACAGTTTTCACTGGTTTACCCCCGCCGCGTCATAATGGCCGAGCCCCCTCCCCACCCACGACCATCCCGACAACAGGATGCCAAGGGCGGGAAAGCACATCAGAGCAGCGTCATAATCAACCATTCACAACCATTCTCTACTCACGCCTGTTCATTGCACGCTCTCTCGCCTTTCCACAATCATGTTTCTCCTTCCTATCGCCTGCTTCACACCATCCATCCATCCAAACTTCGGTCTACCTCTAGGCCTGCGACCACACGCCTCCGCATTCATCACCCTTTTCACCAATCTCCCTTCATCCATCCTCTCCATGTGCCCGAACCATCTCAGAACACGCGAATCCACTCAGTCCTCCAACTTCTTCACCATCACTGTTCTGATTCGAACCACGTCGTTGGTGATCCGGTCTCTCAGCGTTACTCCAGCTATGTTCCTCAAACATTTCCTCTCGAAAACATTCAACCTTCTTCTCTCCTCTGCTCTCACCCCCCAAGCCTCAGCTCCGTAGAGCACAGTTGGGACAACAACACCCTCATACAGCCCTCTCTTAGCTTCCATCCCCAACGTCCTACAGCTCATTACACTCTTCAGTGCATCTAACACTGTACATCCCTCCTTCATTCGCGCCTTCACTTCAGTTTCCACTAGTTCAGTTATCTCCCCATGGGAGCCCAGATACTTAAAACACTGAACTTCCTCCAAGAGCTCTTCATTTAGGGTGACACTAATTTTGCTCGCATCGACAGTCCTCAAGCATCTCATTACTTTACTCTTACCCACGTTCACTCGAAGCTTCCTCCTCTCACACACTCTACCAAACTCAGACACTAGCCTATAAAGCTTCTCCTCTGAATCCGCAACCAGGGCCGTATCATCAGCAAATAGCAACTGTCTCAACTGCAAACTCCGCCCATTCACTTCCAACAGTTCCAAGCCACGACCCAGCACACTCGCGTTCACCTCCCTGACCACTTCATCCATATAGAGGTTGAACAGCCAGGGAGACATCACGCAGCCTTGTCTCAGTCCCACTTTCACTGTGAACCAATCACTCACCTCGCTTCCCACTCTGACACATGCTCGGCTGCCAACATAGAAACTTTGCACTACTTCCAACAGATGTCCTCCCACTTCATACAAACGCAACACCCTCCACAGCGCTTCCCTGTCAATCCTGTCGTACGAAGAATGCATATAATTTCAATTCATATCTAAAAGGAACTTAGCCCGTCCAGTCCAGCTAGTGTCTTTGAACCTACGTCTGTTTAGGGGTTCTTTCCTCGTTGTTATTCCCTCGTTGTCTCATTGCCCACACTAGTATCAATTTCACAGCCATCATCAATGTCAGTGGATGTTTCACTGTCAGGTTCTACACTACAGTAGTCTGCGTTTACTCGCTTATCCAGTTTCGATGCGACTAGCTCAGCACCAGTCTTCGTCTGCGCTACGGCACGACCACTACCACCACAAGAGGGAACGCCTGTGCCCTGCTTGTCTGCCACCTCAGTGCCTCCTTCAACACTCCCACTTCCTGCAGCCTGTGGGAGAGTAACACCCGTTTTAATACTGAGGGGGCTGCCTCTGCCTCGCCTACTCCTCACCGTGGCAGACTGTGTCTGTTGGAACGTCACGATCTCCTGTTGTTGTTGCTGGTCGAATTTGACTACGGCGCACAACACCTTAGCCAAGGTCTGTTGAGAGAAAAGAACGCATTTTTTTAAACACTGAATTACGCTGATTAACCGATAACCTTTGCCAAGGTCTGGTGAAAGAAAAGAACACATGCTTTCAAAACACTTAATTACGCTGATAAACTTATGACAAAACAACACTTTTGCAATTGAAATTCTGGCGGACAAAGATCGTCATAGACCCATGGTGGCGAAACACATTTAAAATGTCAGTCTTAAGATAGGTATACCAGTGAGGATATGGATTACAGGTGTGCCATCTTGATTATGAAGGATAAAGAAAACGTCGAACGAGCGAGTATTTTCACTTTGGAAACAAACGGAGTGACTAGGAACAATGGATACAAAATCTTTGGGAAACATTTCACCCTAGACATCACGCGCAATTTCTTAACATATAGAGTTGTCGAAGAATGGAACAAACTTCCAGCGGAGGTTGTAAACAACAATACAATCGCAACGTTGAAGTCGCGGCTCGATAAGTTCTACTTAAATCGCCGATAAATAGCTAAACCGTTCCCTTTCTTGATGTTTTAATAACAGAAATGGCACACGAAGCTCTCTTACTATCAAAAGGCAACGTAGTTTGGGCCAATAGGCCTGTTGTTGTCTTCCTACACTTGTTAACACTTGTAAACTGGCTTCCCACATATCGGCATTGAAGAACACCTTGAAGCTTCTAAAGGTCCTGCGCCATGGGAAAACATTCCGCTCGCAGAGAATGCTCGGTTTCAATAAAGTCCTGAAGTGCAACGAGAAACCATTAGTCAATACCGCAACGTTTTACGAGTAACCATCCCGATTTACCTGTGTCTCTTTTCCCATCATGTACTGATAGAGCACGTTCTTGAGGTACTCAAATTCTGCAGCGTCCTCTAGCGTGCCTCCCAACCGGACTCCAGTGCCCCCCTCCCGTCGCCGCCGCTGCTTCACGTCCAACAGAGCCCGCAGCTCCGACACCTCCAGCCTGGTGGTGAGGCGGATGGAATACTATGTTGGACATGGCTTCACAATCCATTGTGTGGAACAATTGAGAGTTCAGGATGCTGCGGTATAATATTAGTTCTGGAATTTTGCGACAGTCGTAGTTGTTAACATAAAGAATGTGTCGTCTAGGCCTTCCTGTGGTAGAATCGTCCCTAAAGAAAAAGGTTCTTTCAACACCATTGTCTCACAGAGCGAGTCTCTCAACGGTGGCAGGTGGCATTAAAATTCAGACGCCATAACTTCATAAACAGCAGTTATGTTATACTAGTTACTAGGTCATACTAGTTCCTAGGTAGCATTTTGTAGTGCTAGATCCTAAGTAGCCTTAGGCAATGTTAGCTCCTCAAGTGGCGATAGGAGAGGCTAGCTTCCAGAGTGGCGTTAGGTGAGGATAATTATTAAAAGATGTGTTATATAAGGCTGCCATTGCCAGTGTAAGGAGCTTTGAAGGGCACGTCGTTCCGGTGTTAGCAGAAGCGTGCATGTTGTACTCACTGATGCTGGTGTTTGATGTGCTGCAGCTCCTCTCGCTGCTGCTGCACCTGCGTCCTCAACAACTCGACTGAGTCTGTGCCGCTTCTGAAGGCTGCCGCCGCCACTCCCGTCAGGCGCTCCAGCTCCTGAAGAAGGAACAATGGGCTTACGTTTGGAAGTGTACACCTTAGCTGTGCGACTATGGTGAGCACTCTTATATCATGATATGCGCACATCATGAGGTATATCTTAACGTGCACGCGCGTGTCACGAGGAATAAATTACTAGTACATCATGAGGGAGCGTGCACATTATGAGTGGGCATGAACATCATGAGTGTGCGCTTACATCATGAGTGCGCGATTACATCGTGTAGATCGCTTGAGTACATCTTGCGTATTGCATGTGTACCACATGAGGTGTGCATACGTCACGGGGTATTTTCCTACGTTATTTGTATCTTCTGCAGGCTGAATATCAAAAGACATGGTGCTAGAAGATGTTTAGCAGTATGAAGACTATAAACGACAGCCGGCTCCGGCATATCATTATCCGCCACTTATTTCGTTTCCTTGGACCACGGGTAACAGCTTTTATATCGATGATACTCAGAGAATTATCATTAGACAAGTTTTCTGAGATGATAAAGCATTAGGTTGCGACAGACGCGTTCTTCAGAATTAGTTCAGTTAGGAGCTTTGTACAGTGTTACAGGTGTGCCATCTTGGGAGATATCCCGCACTGATGTGATTGCTGCGCATTTGGTTTGACAATGAGTGCTAGGTGAAGCAATAGAATACTCATGTCCGAGAGTATTTGTCAATAGAGTCATGTCTCAAAACAAGAAAGTCATTAACCTCGCGGGCATGTGAGGGTTACAAACCAGAGACATTGTATTTTTTTATTGTGTAGATGTATACTCGGTTGCATAAAGCAGGTCGCAAGAAATACCTTTCCCGGTATGCGCTTTCCGACCACACCCCTACACTACACTCAAGGATGAACTGCCCCCCCATAGACTGCCTTAGTTTGCTCACCTGACCACCAGCAGCAGACTGGGCCGCCTCAGCCGCCTGGACACACGAGCGACATGCGGTCAAAACAGAAATCGAATGCTTGGGATACAAACACAAGAAGAACCACGAAAGAAATAAAAAAAAAACTGTTTATAATGAACAAAAAAGTTATTTGGACAGATCAAAAAATTGGGCAAATCTAATTTATTCTAAAAATTCATCACACAAACAAAAGAAACTGCCAGGATACAGCTACTTTACAATGCAATGTTAGTGAAATCAAATTTATACTGAAGATTTATTTAGTTCAGGTAATAAACAGTACCTTAGCTATTTGTTATTTTATGGTTCACAGACACTAGGCCGCATCCCCCAGAAAGGGGGGTGGCCGACGGCAAGGCGCACCTCACACCCTCATACGCTCACACTCACACAACTTAGCCCTTCTGTGCTAAAGGGTCCGGCCGGTAACCCCGCAACATACACTCTGGGTCACGAGTGCAGTCCGAGGATCCGTTGTCAGCAGCAGGGCCCGACAGTTTTCACTGGTTTAGCCCCGCCGCGTCATAATGGCCGGGCCCCCCCCTCCACCACCAGCCCGACAACGGGATGCCAAGAGCGGGAAAGCACATCAGAGCAGCGTCAAAATCAACCATTCACAACCATTCTCCACTCACGCCTGTTCATTGCACGCATTCATGTCTCTCTTTCCTAACGCCTGTTCACAACATCCATCCACCCAAACTTCGGTCTACCTCTAGGCCTGCGACCACTCACCCTTTTCACCAAGGGTCTCCCTTCATCCATCCTCTCCGTGTGCCCGAACCATCTCAGAACACGCGCATCCACTCAGTCCTCCAACTTCTTCACCATCATGTTCTAATTCGAACCACGTCGTTGGTAATCCGGTCTCTCAGCGTTACTCTAGCCATGCTTCTCAAACCTTTCATCTCGAAAACCTTCAACCTTCTTCTCTCCTCTGCTCTCACCTCCCAAGTCTCAGCTCCGTAGAGCACAGTTGGGACAACAACACCCTCATACAGCCCTCTCTTTGCTTAAATCCCCAACGTCCTACAACTCATTACACTCTTCAGGGCACTTCCTCCAAGCGCTCTCCATTTAGGGGGACACTAATTTTACTCGCATCGACAATCCTCGAGCATCTCATCACTTTACTCTTACCCACGTTCACTCGAAGCTTCCTCCTCTCACACACTCTACCAAACTCAGACACTAGCCTACATAGCTTTTCCTCTGAATCCGCAACCAGGTTCACATGAAGAAAATTACGTTCAAAGATTTGAATAGTACACCAACAAGTGAAATTAACCAAAGAAAACATATAATCACTTGATTTAGGAAAGTAAACGATTAAAAATTAGTGGTGCAGTCAACGCAGTATCACAGTGTTCAACAATCAAAAGATGCTGCCTCATATAACTTATTTATTAAATGTCTTCTAAAGTACTTTCAATGACAATGCAGTAAGGAACAAGACTCACATTTATACTTACATTAAACGCATGCTAGTTCTTAATTCATCACCTTCATCCGTAACTGATTACTACATGGTTGATGTCCTGAGAAACACAATTGTATTGCAGTGAAAGCGACATATTTGCAGACATGTAAAATTCGTTATGAAATGTGCAAAGATTCACTTCACCAATTATACATCCTAGAGTTGCAATGTTTTTACTGTTGGAATGTACATTTACAACTCCAATTATACATCCTACGGTTACAATGCTTTTACTGTTGCAATGTACATTCACTACTCCAATTATACATCCTACAGTTGAAATGTTTTTACCGTTGCACTTTACATTTACTACTCCAAATTTACCTCCTACTGTTGCAATATTGATTCACTACCTACTCCAACTACACATACTACTGTTGCCATGGATTACTCCTGCAATGTTCATTCACTACTCCAACTACACCTCCTACTGTTGCCATGTTCATCCGCAACTCCATGTACATATTATATTGTTGCAATATTGGTTCACTAAAAGTGAATGCTGCAACTCAAGAGGTATCAGTTTTTTATGTGTGGTTGGCAAGTTGTATGGGAGAGTGCTTGTCAAAATGATTAGATTGTAAATATTGCGCAACATGAAAGGAACAGTGTGGCTTTAGGAGTGGTAGGGGTGTACCGATCAAATTTTCGCACCGAGACAGGTCTGTGAGAAGTACCTTGCAAAGGGGAAGGCTGTGTTCTGGGCCTTCGTGGATTTGAAAATGGCAAACGACAGGATGACAGGGAAGCGCTGTGGAGGGTGTTGCGTTTGTATGGAGTGGGCGGAAATCAGTTGAAAGTGGTGCACAGTTTCTATGTTGGCATCCAAGCTTGTGTAACAGTGGGAAGCGAGGCGAGTGATTGGTTCACTGTGAAAGTGGGTCTGAGACAAGGCTGCTTGATGTCTCCCTGGCTGTTCAATCTCTACATGGATGGAGTGGTCAGGGAGGTGAACGCAAACTGTTGGAAGCGAGTGGGCAGGGTTGGCAGTTAAGCCAGTTGCGGTTTGCAGACGATACGACGCTGGTGGCGTATTCAGAGGAGAAGCTATGTAGGCTAGTGCCTGAGTTTCGTAGAAAGTGTGAGAGGAGGAAGCTTCGAATGAACGTGGGTAAAAGTAGAGTAATAAGATGCTCGAGAACTGTTGATGTGAGCAAAATTAGTGTCGTCCTAAATGGAGAAGTGTTGGAAGAAATTCAGTGTTATGAGTATTTGGGCTCACATGTGGAGAAACTGAACTAGTGGAAACTGAGGTGAAGTCGGGAGTGAAGGAGGGGTATCAAGTGCTGGGCGCACTGAACAGTGTAATGAGCTGCAGGACGTTGGAGATGGAAGCAAAGAGAGGGTTGTATGAGAATGTCGTTGTCCCAACTGTGTTATACGGAGCTGAGACTTGGGGGGTGAGAGCAGAGGTGAGAAGAAGGTTGAATTTTTTCGACATGAAATGTTTGAGAAGCGTGGCTGGAGTGAAGCTGAGAGACCAGATCACAAACGACGGGGTTCGAATCAGAACGGGGATGGTGAAGAAGTTGGAGGACAGAGTGGATTCGCGTGTTCTGATGGTTCGGGCACATGGTGAGGATGGATGAAGGGAGATAGGCAAAAAGGGTGATAAAGGCGGAGGCGAGTGGTCGCAGGCCTAGAGGTTGACCGAAGTTTGGGTGGATGGATGGTGTGAAGCAGGCGTTAGGAAGGAGAGACTTAATTGTGGAAGTAGCGAGAGAGCGTGCAATGAACAGACGTGATTGATGAATGGTTATAAATGGTTGATTTTTGACGCTGTTCTGATGTGCTTTCCGGCTCTTGGCATCACTTTGTCGGGATGGTGGTGAGGTAGGGGGGTGTGGGAGGGGGGGCGGTCATCATAATGCGGTGGGGGTGAACCAGTGAAAACTGTCGGGCCCTGCTGCTGGCAACGGATCCTCGGACCGCACTCGTGACCCAGAGTGTGTGTTGCGGGGTTACCGGCCGGACCCTTTAGCACAAAAGAGCTAAGTTGTGTGAGTGTTGGCATATGGAGGTGTGAGGTTCGCCTTGCCGTCGGCCACCCCCCTTTCTGGGGGATTCGGCCTAGTGTCTGTATCTGTACTCTAACTACACATCCTACTGTTGCAATGTTCATTCACAGCTCCAACTACATATCCTAGTGTTGCAATGTTTATTCACTACTCCAACTACATATCCTACTGTTGCAATGTTCCTATTGTTGCGAGGGTCCAAGTTTCATTTCTCTTTACTCCTCCTCCCCCTCCTTGACACCACGCTCCATATTTGCCCTCTGTACATGCGTCTTCTACACTTACAATAATTTTTATTCGCTTGGCACAAATCCGTTCTATCTGCTCTTCAAATTCCTGTTGCAACAGGCTTGTCTCTTGGTGCT
Organism: Gammarus roeselii; assembly: GCA_016164225.1. NCBI lineage: Eukaryota > Metazoa > Arthropoda > Malacostraca > Amphipoda > Gammaridae > Gammarus > Gammarus roeselii. Next base: position 25,679 of record SDVV010000127.1, on the reverse strand, counting down.
ACCCAATTTAGCTTTTAAGTCTATCTCATTCTACAGTTATCTCCAACCTCCTAGTCTAGCATCACCCTTCAATTACATTCTCACCCTACCCATCGGTGCCTGTACCCACAGAAGCCCCACCTTTCTCTCCTTGTTCCACTCCTGCTGCAGTCCGTCCATTTCCTCCCTGAGCTGCAGCTCCCGCTGCCGCAAGAGCTTGTCAGCACGCGCCCGCCAGGCCGCCTCCACACTCCGCACCAGCGCCTCCGCCTCCACCCTCACCGCCTTCTCGCTGCTGCTCTGCTCGCTCATCAACTCCGATAACTGCACCACGCAGGAGACTGCATCAGTAACGGCCATACCACCGCTTAAAAAAGGACACGTAATAGTCAAGCAAGTCACCTATGCACAAGCCATACGGTGTGGAGTGTCGGTTATTAATAAAATTGGGCGAGAGCGTCGCAGAGCAGGGTGGTCTAAAAATAAGATAATGTTCTTCAAATTTTGGACGAGAGATCAATCCACTAGACGCTTGAAAACGACGATCAAATATTTAATAAGTTTTGTGATTTATTGGCACTTCTACAACTGGGAGAGAAGATGCAACTGGATGAAAAAACATAGTTACTTCAAGACTGCTGTAGAGACAATTGTAAGTCAATGCATGAAAATTTCAACTTCTAAACTCCCTACGCCTAATGCTATCTAACCACACAGCCAGTAAAAACAGTGACAAACCAAGAGCAAAATATTTTGAATCCCAATTACATAATAATTGAAATTGCTGCAGTTCAAAAATTAGCCTTCCATGCACTGGCTGTAATATACCGAGAGACAGGGCAGCACGGGACTATTGTTCTTTGATAGACCGGCTTCAATGTTAACCGTAGCTGACAATCTCGGTATATGGAGACATAATAGTTAGTTATATTTTTCCAATGATGCCAAATGCTCACCAACCAAAACATGTCTTATGAATTCATTAGAGGAGCAATCGGTTGTTATTTGATTTCAACATCGGAAAAACCTCTTAGTCTGAAACCAGGAACTGAACCCGCGATGTTGATGACTAGCGCGCAGTGCAGTATGCCATTAAACAATAGTAATCTGAGTCAGGCTTTCATGAACATAGACTACACGGTCCTCAGCTATTACAACTATAGCCGAGTGACCGCGCAAAGCTTGTCTAAGAAAGTATACCATGGTGATACGTGTACGGTTTGTGTGCTATAGTGCAGAGATAACATTGGAGCGTGTGATTTTATCCTAAAGAGCATAACGTGCACTAAAGCTTGAATCACAACTGTTCTTTCTGGATGGCCTTGTGCACTGCGTGCTGCTCTGCATTTTCAGAAACATCGAGGGTTTCATTCCTGGCTTCGGACTAAAGAAGTTTTTCCGATGGTGAAACGACTTATAATTTGAATAAGTTTCCCACCGATATCATTGGTATATTCTTTTCAATCAAACATTAACTTGTCTTATCCTGATATTTTGCGAGAAAATAGTGACAACCAAAGCTTCGCGCTCCGTGGACCGCACTGAGTCTGTTCCACCATCAAGGGATCATCATTTCATCAAAAAAACTCGCCTTCCACGGGCCAATGACAGCGCAGTAGACAGGATCTCAGCCTATACAGTAAGCTTATTTGATGTCAGGTCAACTATGACTTGTGATGACACGGCGGCGCATGTCAGCATGACAGCTTGCGATGCATGCACTTTATCTCAGGCAGGACAGACAGACCAGTACTGTGCAATAAGGGAACTGTAACTACTCCACCTAATCTTAAGCTTTCCCAGAACTGAAGAAACGAGAGAGAAAAGGCCCATATATATGAGTTCAAATACTAACGAGCAATAATGTAAAAAAATCTGTGGATGCGTCAATAACAGTAGGTTGCGACACACAATAAATTACAACTTTATGGGTTTACATTTCCCCACTAATTTCAAAACATTAAAGAAACAGTAGTCAACACTATACTTTGACATAATCCATAACTTTATTGTCGGGCTACAAGAAGTTTGATTAACACCAACATCTAACAATGACACGTTAGTTCCTATTTCTACTGACCTCGGTTAATAACTGAACTCCAGGTAGGCACACTTCTATAGTTCGTTAAATAGAATCGGCCCAATGAAGCTTATTAACAGCGCTAAAAGTGACTTCTATAGTTCGTTAAATAGAATCGGCACAATGAAGCTTACTAACAGCGCTAAAAGTGACTTCTATAGTTCGTTAAATAGAATCGGCACAATGAAGCTTACTAACAGCGCTAAAAGTGAGGCTGACAGAGGTACACGCAAGATAACAAAATATAAACCTACAATGTTATTATAACCAATCCAATAATGTTGGTGAATTAATACAGCTTCTACAGACGAACAAATTCACTACAGCTAACAGTTCGCATGTACAATAGTCCATCTCATATGTACGTTTATATCGAAAATTCGTCGCAAATAGCCAAACTGAAGGCTTCCATTTCCCGTGGTTTAGTTCAGGGAAAACAGCATAAGACTTTCAGGGCCCTTGATCAGCAAATTTCATGAGAAGGAACGCTACAAATCAAATGGTAAGAGGAAGCAGATCCGCTAGGTTATATGGGAATGATGTGCTGTAGCCACTCACTTCGATGCCTTAGAAAATATCAGTGGTAACATCACCAAGAACAGTATCAATACCATGTGATCCTGAACTATTGTTTAGCCTGAACTATTGTTTAGCCTAAGGGGCATGAGGCAGTTTTCTTCGACTGATTTAGCGAGAGAGCGGGCAGCTGGTACGACTCCAAAACGAGCAGTGCAAAGCGCGCCTCATCGCATTGAGATGCAAAGGCGTTTAGAGACTGCGTGCCGAACCAGCGGGCAGATGATCAACTGTCGGCATACACTACTGTAATAAGGCGTGAAAAACGCAAATGGATAGCAAAGTGATACCATTTGTGGTCGTTCCAAGCATCAGTTCTACGCTGAAGTGGTGAGCGAACGACCCGAGTTGTGTGAGTTTGGAGATGATGCCAAGCGTCAGTGCAAAAAACACGAACAGAACATAACCGAGCGTACTGCAGTAAAATGAGGCTGTATGTACAGCTTCATGTTGAGTGCGTGGTGTCCATAGCGCCAACAAGCGTTAGCAAGCCATTTTATAAACAAACATAGCCAGAGAGGCAACAGCCGCGTGAGCAGCAAACGCGTGAAGAACAAGTGCAGGTTACTTGCGTTAGAAAGGCCCGTAGGCTTTCTAACACGCTCAACGTTCCGTCCTGAACGGGACGTTGAGCGGAGTGGTCTGACCAAACAGGAGATTACAATTATCTACTTAAAGACAGCAAATGGCTCTTATACTGAACGAAGAGTTGAACATTTGAAAAGAGGCCTAGGCAAATGCAGGGGTAATGAAAATGTCACAAGAGATCATACTAAGAGCTGCAGATCGCAAATGGTGAATTTGTTTCGAATAGGGTTGATTCGATTGGAGTGACCTTAGTTGCTACTAAATTTCAGCAAAAGTGCTTGAGAAACGTGAATGTATTTAAATAAGTGTAGTTTTGCCAGACCCTCATTTGACAGCTCTTGCGGATGTCACCTGGACCATCCGTTCGACATGCGGCACACCGGTACATGGTTGCCGAGGGCACTAGGTGGTTGTTATGGCAGCCCTAACGGTTCAGGCAGTGAAGAGCTGACCTGCTGCTGGCAGTGCTTCCTGAGGTGCTGCAGCTCGGCCTCGTGTTGAACTTGCAGGCGCTGTACCAAGTCTCGATGGGCCTGGCGCACAACCCTAGCCTTATTAAAGCAAGCTTGCATCACCACTCACCAGCTCGTCTTATGAGCAAACTACAACAAAAAGGTCAGGTTTAATGGTAGTCCGATGTAAGGGCTCACTGAACATGGCGAATAAGAGACCAATAGCAATGAATCCTTGATGAGTAAGCTCACTGCAAGCAACACGGGTCAATGATCGATTAGAGTGAAATGAATTTCTGGCGCGTAGAGTCAATGTCTTTCTGGCCCGGAAAGTCAAATTAGCAGGTGTTGCTACGACAAATTGTGGCTAGTTTGTTTCAACTGAAGGCATGCTCAGGTCACCAAAATCATTGGGGAGGTTACGATAGTGTTTTATTCAACTGGTTAATTAAACATTTTACATTGATAAATGGGTACTTCAAATACCCTGTGGCTTTACCACTTGCCCTCCCCAATATATAACTATCACTGCAGCTGTCTACTTTGATACAACATAGGTTCTTCCAACACACAACAGTGTGAAGATTGTTTTATTATTTATGCGAGTCCTGAACACAAGAGTTGTGCAACAAGCTCGGTAGCTCTGGCTGCGGTGCTGTAGGTGGCATTCTCTACACAGCGGAGTACAAGCACCTCTAATTCCCCAACACATTAATAGTGAAGTCTCGCAGCACAAGAAGTCAACCTAGCAAACAGCGAAACATCATACGATATTCACGCAAACTATTCGGTGTCAGGTAAATATGGCTGTGCTGGTGAGATGTGGCCGTCCCAAGCACTGCACCGCTTAACGTTGTCCCGTAATCGGCAACTGGAGTCATTCAAATAGACGCAAGATTACGCAAACTGTACTGAACTCTACTCCTCGAGGCGAATAACGAGACTTACAGAAATAGACACAAGACTGAACCCCACAAAAAGGGGCAAATCGCACCGCACACTCTTCCCTTGCACTTACACGCATACCAAGCCTTCGCACTTTTGCCCCTAAAGAGTCCGGCCTGGACCACGCAATACTCGCTTCGGGTCATGAGTGAGTTCCAAGATCAGTATCAGCTGCAGGATTTTCCTCTACTGCGTCATAGTTGCCATGCCCTCCCCCAATTACGTCTGTCCTCATTCTAAAAGGGACGCCAAGGTCAAGAAAGCGCATAAGAGCGGGTCAAAACACATACATTCCAAAGAAAATTCACTCACGCCTAACCATTGCACGCTCTCTTGCCACTTCCACACTGATATCTTTCCTCCATCAAACCATCATCACGCCATATATCTACCTTAACTTCTACCCCTTTAGGCCATCAGCTACCAGTGCTGTCGTGTCATCCGAAAACAGCAACTGACTGAACTGCCAACTCCGCCCATTTGTCGTAACAACACAAAATCTTGACCCAATACATTCGTGTTTACCTCCCTGATCTAGAAATTGAACAGTCTGAGAGACATAACGCAACCTTGTCCCAGTCCCACTCTCACTGGAAACCAAGCACTCACCTCATTCCCTACTGTGACTCACGACCTGAGCTAAAAATAGATACTCTGAAGTCTGAACCGTTCTTAACAAATACCCGCCCAATCCCTATAGGCGCGACACCTTCAACAACGAGACTTGGGCAAACAAAATTAACAGGCATAAGTTTTCAATGGAGACCTGCACTAGAACACCGCCAATATATATTTTTTCAACTAAATGTACCAACGACATATACTGTAACATTAGGTTAGAATACCAATAGAAAGCCTAATAAGTACTTTGACATCTGAAGAGAGCTTGAAAAAGACCACAACTTCGACGTATTGAAACCACCTTGCTTCTCTGTAACCATCAGCTTTAATAATGACATGCCGAGATGAGATTAGTTCCCATGGTCTAACGTAACCCAGACGTGTACGCGCAACACCGCTGTAGTAGTCGGATCCATCACATGTCTAGTTTCTCCTTGTATCGATCCAACCTCAGGTCATTCGAACACACAGTAATGTTACACAACTCGACTAATAATTAGTCCCCAGTGCCCCACTACACGAAAGCCCTGATCCTCTTGGACCTCGTACGGGACCAACCTATACCACAATAGCCCCAGCCTCACCGCCGTCTCCTGCGTGCGAGTATGCTGCAGCGAGTCCAGAGCGTCCGCCTTCTCACGGGCCTCCTCTTGTGACGCCAGCAGCGCTGCCCGCACACCGCTCACCTCACCGCCGCTCTCTGTTAGATAGATAGGGTTAAAGTGAGATGGCAGCCTGAGCGCGCACCAAGACAAACGATCAGACCAGAAATGTTTTTCTAACGGCATCAGTTAGACGGAAGTAGTCAGCGACCTCTTCTGGAGGTGCTGCGTCATAAACAAAAAGTTCAACTTTGTTTAAATACTATAAGTAGGCTTCGACAGCTCAAGTTCTTGTAGGATACAAATACAGATACAAGGCCGAATTCTTCAGAAAGAGGAGGGGGGGGGGGGTTGTGATCGCCGGCAAGACGCATCTCACTCGCAAACAATTTGAGCTCTTTGGCGTTAAAAAATCCGGACAGGACCACGCAACACACACCTTGGGTCAGGGGTGAGGTCCGAGATCTGAATTAGCAACAGGGCCAGACAGCGTTTACTGGTTTACCCCTGCTTCGTCAAGGCTACCGGGCTCTCTCCCACCCACGTCCAACCCGTCGTTGCGTGATAACCACGAAGTCCCTGGTTCGAATCCCACTACCATCCTTCACTTTATCTTGTTGTTCCCTCGAGAATGGACATGCGAGTGTTGGTTCTCAGATTGAAGTAGCCGTAGAGCTGAATATTCATGGAACTGGATTTTGAATTATTTAACCAGCTCGGTTACCGAGTGGGCAGTATGTCGGCTTCTTCTCCAAGTAGACTTTCTTTGGAAGCTGAAGGTCGTAGGTTCAAGCCTACCTGACCCCGAGTGAGACATTCTGACCAGTCACTTAAATGATACAAGGCCAGCTCATAAATGCCCTGGGTAGAAAAATGACTATCAGTGGCAGCTATGCTATAACCCTCTAAATAAAGCAAAAAAAAAACTTCAAATGCATTTTTTAAATCATTTGTGAGTTAAAAATTTAAGTCATTACTTTCAACAGTTGAAGAATCCTAAAATGCAGTTGTTTAAAGAGCAAAGAAATTTCATTGTCTTAGAATTTAAAGCAACTAAAAACTGTGAACAAGTTCAAAGAGCTTTTAACCAAAGTTTCCATGAAAGAAACTCCTCCGATACGAAAAATGTTGGTACAAAAACTGTTTTTCGAACAGTGAGGAAATTTGATGAGCTTGGAAGTATTGTGAACAGAAAGATAAGAAATTCAGCGTGTTCCATCCTTGTTCATTCAACTTCTTACCGTGCAGTAGATATCTACATTTTTTCAGCTGAATAGAAAACAAATTTCCTATAATATGAAATAGAGACTCAAAATATCTCAATTTGAACTAGAGTCAAAATAAATACAAAAAATGGGACATTTTTGTGGGATAACCTCTATGTCAAAATGGCCAGGCCCCTCAAAGATTTCGTCTCGAAAGCATTCAACCTTTTTCTCTCTTCTGCTCTCGCCCCACATCTTAGCCTCATAGAGCACGATTGGGACTGCTACCCCCTCAGAAGATTGAACTAGTAGAAACTGAGGTGATATCGCTACTGAAAGAAAGGTGTGAAGTGTTAGGTGCAACAAAGAGTGTAATGAGCTGTTGGATTCCGCTGGGAATGGAAGCAAAGAGATTTGATCCACATTTCCACCAGAGCCTCAACACAAGTCATAATAGGCTCCCACGAAGGGCTCGATGATCATGGATTCCAGTAGGCCCACACGCCTCAGTGTGCGAGAAAAAAAAACGCTGTTAACGTTTAAAAAATGTGAAAATTCCAGCAATGTCAGACGCATGCTGGTGCGCACAAGAAAAACGCTTAGCGAAACGGATCTCCGTATCCAATCATTTAGAACTTCAAGAGTAATATGTGCGTACAGGTAGCATCGTCGAGACTGGTACAAGGTTTACAGCTACACGGACAAAGTCAGCTCCGACAGCAACGCAAGACGACCTAGAACACTACGCGGTCTAAGTCAATTATAGTACACTTCATTTAATCAGGTAAGACTCAGACGAAACGAATCCTCGCCTTCAATATTTTAGAACTTCATGAGTAATTTGTACGCACGCTAGTGTGCACGGGTATCGTTGAAAATGGTACAAGGTTTACGGCTACACGGACAAAGTCAGCTCCGACAGCAACGCAACACAGTGTTTACAGCCACGCGGTCTTGTTTAGTAGAGGTACAATTTATTTATTCAGCTAAGATAAAAACTCGGACGGAACGAATCCCTCTCAATAACACCACACCTCATTGGGTCCAACCTTCCCTTACGCCAGAGTCGGGCGTGGAGAAAGATTCAACATGACGCGTTGCGGTTGAAGTTGATCTAATCCGTGAAGCCTTAGACCTTGTACCAATTCCGACGATACTATCTGTGCGCACAGGCGCGCAGTCATATTACATTGGAGCCACTCAGAACTTCAAGAATAATATAACCGCGCGCCAGTGCGCACAGATAGTATCGTCGAAATTGGAAAAAGGTCTATGGCTTCACGGATTAGATCAACTTCAACCGCAACGCGTCATGTTGAATCTTTCTCCACGCCCGACTCTGGCGTAAGGGAAGGTCGGGCCCAATGAGGTGGGGTTTTATTGTGAGGCTGGTTGACGGAAAGCGTTACGAAGGGCAAAACTGTGTCCTTTAGTAAAATTTGGGTACACAAAAATCAGCGTTTGTGAGTGCTTACGAACCACTTACCAAGAGAAGTAAGGAGGGATAGGTGCATTTTTTGGATTAGTCGAGAGTTATGGAGGTCTATGTAATGTGAAAGAAGGTGGTGGTATGTAGGACCTAAATGAAAGAGTTGGAGACAATGTTGGTCAAAACGTGTTAATGAGGTATGACATACCAGGTAGCTCGTTCAAGAAGCGAGATTTCCACACGTACACATGGATAAAGATGGCCCGTGGTACAGAGGGGGATAGAGCACTGATGGATTTTGTGCTAATTTCGAGGCCAGTGATGGTGAGGCTACTGGAACTATGCTGGAGTTGAGAGAGGAGGGTGGAGGAATGTCTAATCTACAGGTGGAAGGAAAATTGTTAATAGAGCAAGGGTGGAATGGGATCAAATGAGTGGGAGGAGGAAGAGAGGTAGTGAAGGTGAGTAAACTGAATGTAGCAAGCAGAGCAGAGAAGTTCCAGCAGGCGTTGGAAGGAAAATCTGACGTTGTGAGAGGGAAAGGCCTGGAAAAATGTTTTGGAAAAATGGGAGTCGTACAGAGATTCGGTATTGAGTATGGTGTGCGCCGCGTGGGCTGGTGGTGGAGGGGGTTGAGAGTGGTGGAACGATGAAGTTAAAATGGCGGTGGCGCAAAAGAGAAGAGTTATGGAGTTGTTGCAGGCCAGGTGGGAAATGACTTATGACAACTAAAGAAACGAAAGGAGAGAGGTGAAGCGTGTGTTGAGAGCAAAAAGGAACACTACTGCCAAGTGGGGCAAGCGGTTCTGCGAGAATTTTGAGGAGTATCATATGATACTGTTGATAAAGGTGAAGAGGGAGAGGAAGCGAAAAACGGGGAAGAGAGAAGATAAAAGATGTAAGCGGCCAGTTGTTGTGGGAGAGTGGTGATGTATGGAAGTGGTGGGCTGAGCATTCTGAGAGGTTGTTGAATGTCGAGGATGTCATAGAGGCCGACAGAGTAGCTGCGGGTGGCGGTGCATGGATGCCGGTTTTGGGAGCAAGCATTGTTGTGGGAATTACGAAGGGAAAGGTGCATGAGGCGGTAGAGGCGTATGAAAACAAGGAGAGACTCTGGTTTGGACGGCGTTACAACCGAGGGACTCAGGAGGGGCGGAGTAACGGTAGTCGAATGATTGGTGAGGATACTAAATCTGTGTTTTGGGGCGGGCGTGAGGCCGATTGACATCAGTTTATTGTGTGATGTCGGTCGGATGGTGCGATTGGCGAGGAACAGTGTGGCTTCAGGAGTGGTAGAGAGCGTGCAGATCAGATTTTTGCACCGATTCAAGTCTGCGAGGATTACCTTGCAAAAGGAAAATATGTTCTAGGCTTTCAGGAATCTGGATAAATCTGACGATAGAGTCGACATGAAGGCGACTGCATGAAGTGGGCGGAAATTTTGTCAAGAGCGGTTAAGAGTAATCATATTGGCAGCAACGCATACGTCAGAGTACGAAGCAGGGTGAGTGCTTGGTTCCCAGAGAATGTGAGACCGACAGAGGGAAGGTTGCATTGCATCCATGGTTATTAAATTTTTACATGGATTCAGTGATCAGAGAGGTGAGCGTGAATGTTTTGGGTCGAGGTTTAGAATTGCTGGAAAAACGGGGCGAAGTTGGCGGGTGAGACAGTTGTTGTTTGTGAATGCTACGGCAGAGGTGGTAAATTCGAAGAAGTAGTTGTGTAAGCTTGTGTCGGAGTTTAGTAGAGCGTTTGAAAGAAGGAACCAGCGAGATAAAGTTGACAGAAGAAAAGTAAAGAACGAGATGTTGGAGGTATGACTTTGTGAGCGGAATCTGGGCCGCCTAAATGGAGTTCTTAAGGGAGTTAAGTGTATCATTGTTCCTGGGCTCTCATGTAGAGAAGACTGAACAGGAGTAATCATTGATGAAATCTACAGTGAAGGAAGACTGTTAAGTGATGGGTGCACAGAAGGGTGTAGTAAGCTGTAGGATATTGGGTAAGGAAGCATAGAGGGTTGTATGAGGGTTTAGCTTTATCAACTGTGGTCAACGGGGCTGAGACGTGGAGGCGTCAGCTGGAGGGGCAGAGTAAAACGCTGTATTTTGAGGTGGTTCCGAGCAATAGAGAGGATGGATGATGTGAGATGTTGAAAAGAGTGATGAAAGCGAAGGTGAATGGCGTAGGCCTTGAAACAGACCAAAGTTTGGATGGATAGGCTTTAGGGAAGAGAGACATCTGTGCGGAGGCAGAGAGAGATTGTGCAATGGATAGGCGTGAGTGGAGAATGATTGTGAATGGATGAATTTAGACGCAACCCTGATGCGTGTTTCCACCCTTGGCGTCTCGTAAGCGGAATGGACGTGAGTGAGGAAGAGTAAGAAACAATAACGCTGCAGGGATAAACCAGTGTAAACTGCTGGGCTCTGCTATTGACCCGAAGTGTGTGTTGCAGGGTCTTGGCCTGACACTTTAGCTACAAAAGGCGAAGGTTTGGTGAGGTGAGCCTTGCTCAAGGGAATGAGGCCGTGTATCTGTATGTTCTTCGTCAAATATGCAAGGGACTCGTGTCCTCCTCCTTCTCATAACATTGTGATTTATTATATGTCTCTAATAACGGTGAATCCCAAACCACAATGCATTTATAATTGTTAGGAGTAATTCGTTATGAATGTGCCTTCCTGGATTAGTGTTAGGAAGGAAATTAAAGCTTGTTGTAAAGCGTATGTCACTGAGCCGCTCTTCCTATGCCTATCACTTAATTGGTATTGAAGCTGTGTTATAGGAAATCAGATCGGAATCCGGTGTCATGATCACGCTGCTGCCTGGCTCAACCATACCCGCACTCCTCACCCCTCGATTTCCACCACCAGGGATATTAATGGAACCATTTATGCCGCATCGACCACTTGGCCAATGCTCGAGCAGACCAGCGGTTGCCGAGCACTCATGTAGTCACTTTACGGCTTCACGGCCCCAACTAAGGTGGCTTCCTTTTGAAGGGCGCAAGCGATAGTGTTTCATACTCAGTTTTTTGCCAACTTTTTATGTAGGCAGGTTTCACAAAACTGTAAGTTCAAATGTTGAACAATATTTTTCTTGTATCTGTTCTCAGGGCGCTTGACATTTACCGCACCATTGAAGAGTGGCTAAAACCAAGAAGCCACAAATTAAACCTAGGCACGCACGCTACAGTTTACCAAGAGCTGTAATGATATAATTCCTATCTGCCTAATGTTTCTAGTTGAATTTAGCTAATATTTTCCCGCACATTCAGTACGGCAGGTTTTGCCCGTGTGTAATTATCACCATTAAGTCATTTAATCCGGGTATTTTTTCAATTGAACCTGTCTTATATTCCGGACACTAGTCCGTGTGATACACTTTGACCACCATCGTTTCTTAGATTAGCCTTGGAGGGTAAACTTATAACCATTCATTCTATATCCATTTACCCCCAACTTGTCAATATTGAATGCGATGAAGTCTCTATGGAAAATGAGTATTCGAACCACAACAGATGAAAAGCTGACTTGTAAAGTGGGTTCAATACATTCATCACTTTGTTAGAAACATTAAGGCTAATATTGTTGGCCCGCTCTATATCTTGTTCTCTGGTGTTCCATATGAAGACAAAGAAGCAACCAAATGTGACTCAATCTTGAGGCCTTATAGATCGCCCAAGATGGCTTCCAGCACTCACCTGCGGCAGCGGCAGCCGCCTCGGCCAGCTTGGCGTCGTATTCTGCGGCTAAACTCATCAACTGCTGACGGTACTGATGGACAGCAGACGCCCTGTAGACACAGCACAGACAACATTAGATTAGAGTAACAAAGTTTTCTAGTGCGCTGGAGTCACTGTCCTTCTGGCACTGAACGTCAAACAAGCAACGAGTACTGCATCAAGTCATCGACTGTCTTCGGCTTTGCATCGGCTCATGAACTGCTCAAGTTACTATAACTGTAAGGGAGGTCAAAGAAGTAATTTATTGGTAATACGTTAGAGAGAGTGATCCTCTGGGAGGGAGGAATCTATCAACAGGTAGATAAAAGTGTAATTAATTAATAACAATTAGATTACATCTACGAAATTGTTTTTCGAAGGTTCCTGAGAAGTGGTTCCACACTGTATTACTACAGAGGGAACTCAATAAGCACTACGCGCCCAGGAACTGAAGAGCCTAGGAACAGTTCCAGGAAAAGTGGGTGCTTCGAGATTGTGTCTAGGTTGGCCTTTCTGCCAAAACGAGCAATTGTAAGGAATATAGATTAGATTAAATTAAGGAGGTCCAAGTCCACCGGAGCTACCGACGCGAGTCTCTGACAGCTCCCCCGTAAAGCACGGTAAGGGCAACTAGAGAACCAGACAGGTTATATAAAATGTAGGCAGCGGCGTCACCATTGGATGGCAGTGCGCTAGTCTGACAGGGGAACATCAGATCATCTTATGTTTCGTTTTTTATGCAGGGCATTTTCAATTGCTTGGAAAAATGTTTATATGGAAGTGGACGCTGTTCTACCGGGCCAGGCGTCACAATAGCAGCGTTCCACGCCGCATCGTTGAGCGGTGGGGTTAGCGACGAGTGGGGGTATTCGGTTTGGGATGCTGAAGGGCGATATGATTATTACTTGATAATATATTATACGCATTTACGTTAGGATTCTAAAACAGAGTGCCTGAGTGACGTAGGAGCAGTTAGTGCCCTAGATGGAGGTGGTTGTTTTCAAGTTGATGGCGGATGATTAGGGAGCGTCTAGATTTTTTTTCTTTTCACTTTGCAAGCAAAAGGAGTCTTGGGTGAAGCGGGTAGCGTGTTGGGCTCTCTTCTTACTTGATTTCCATTGAGAGCTGCAGGTTGTAGGTTCGAGCCTACCTATCCCCGAGAGACATTCCGGCCGATCTCTTGGAAGGTTAAAAGGCCTGCCCATAAAAATAGGCTATCAGATGGAGGCTACGCTGCAACCCGCTATATTATAACTTTTGTTATCTCGATTCTCTCGATAAAAGCTATTTCACTGTAATGTAGTTAGAGCCAAATGGTTCAACATTGCGCTTCTGCTTTTTATTCCAATGAATCTCAAAGAGAAAACACTACTGAGAGGTATTTACGAGAGAATCTTGATAATATTTGTTGAACGTAATTTTAGGAAGATTTAGACCTTTGAGTCTTTTAACCTTACTCGGGAATTTTGAAACTTCCAAGTTCCTCGACTGTCCTCGATATTTTAGGAAAAAATTCTGGTTGCTCGGCGATAAATGTCGGCTAGGTACGGCGTGGCGTCTGGCGGTCTAAATGTTGGCTAGGAACATAGTGGAGTCTCTTGCGCCCGGCTGTCTAGGCCGGCTGAACCCCCAAAATCTAGCCCCCTCCCTTCCTATACACGCGAGGTCTGGACTGCCCCATCATTCATGACGGTTAGCACAGCTGATTTCCGAGGGAGGCGTTAGTGTATTGTTAAGATAGCAGGGGGAGGAGGAAGCCTCATATGGCTCTTACTACATAACTGAGAAATAGCTTTTTATCGAGAGAATCGAGATAACAAAGGTTATATTCTCTGCTACTTCGTATGAGCTATATGGTTTAGCATAAAAAATACCATCATGTAGCGCAAGCTGACCAATGCCAGAAGAGCACAGAAGTTGGATGGATCGGCTGCATCTTAAACTGGGTGTTCCGAAAGAAGCGCTTGCCGTCTAAGGAAATGATAACATATTTGCATGATTGGTGGTAATGACTGTACTTATTGTCGAATACAAGAATTATCAACAACAGCGAAATGCAAGCTCCTAGCGGCAAACTAATAAGCGGGCCCTAAACTTGAGGGTCCAAATAATATTCAAGTATGGATAAACACAAATATGGCATTGTGGCAACGGCAGTGAACATACTTGCTCAACGCGACAAAAAAATTATATGCGGGCCGTGAGCATGAGCAACCAAAGAGTAGTTACTTCCTCGCCCTGATTGTGATAGAGTTCCTCCTCGTTGCCTTCCCATCCGTGATCCCGTCCTTCCAGATCGTGGAACCTGGCCTCCATATTGCTGGAAGGGACTGGACACGAGCCTCAAATCGGTCTTCAAGAGTGTCGAGCGCCAAAAGCACTTTGTTGAGCTTCGTGGCCATGGGCGAGTTACGGAGTGCGGGGGCCGGGGCGTCTTCAGTAGAGGGCAGGGTCCTTATCGGGGGCTGAGCGGGGCCGTGGGCGACATTCCCGTACGTGCCCGTGTGCGGGCCTGAGCGGATGCCTGAGCCGACTCGGATATGTTTTCCCCCGTGATAGAAGACTCCGAAATGTGGAAAGAGGTGGGGAGGAGCAGTGTCCTGAGTGATGTTGCGACTTCCTCGTCCGATGCGGTCCGCATGGACACGGAGAGTAGGCCGGGATCCCCAGGGGTGTACTCCCGCTGCGAGTGAAACCCCTCCTGATTGGGAGGTAGAATGTCCAGTGTGCTGTCGTTCTGTATGAGGAAGTGCGTCCCGAGATCTGTGACCCGGGAGCCGAGGGTGGGGCCGGCACGTTGGGGCTAGGGGACCGTGAGGAGGGGCCGTTCGTGTGAGTAGGGCTAACCCTGTTAAGCCCCTAGACGTCTGGGAGGAAAGGCGACTTGGGCCGCCTTCTGCCGTGATGTCCTTTTTTGCGTTTCGTTTGTTTCTATTCTCCGAGTAGCGGGGTGGATTGCGTTGCGTGCCCGGAATTGTAAGGTGGCGAAAGTCAGGGAGCAAAAATGACCCTCTGTCCGATGTGACGTTGCCTGCGTATTTCCGTCTCATGGACCGATATCTGTTCCGGAAAGCATCGGCAGCCGCACTGCCTGGGGTCGTTTTCCTGGTTGATGAGCAGATGTCGCACCCCGCTAGTCTATACACGTGCTCCGCGAAGCAGCTGGAGTGTTTCAGGCAAGTGGTATGTAGGTCATCTTTGGGCAAAGGGTAGGCGCACTGGGAACAGGTGGACCGGGAAACCGATGGGTTTTTGAGGGGAGCTGTCCTGTTGCTCGCTTGCCCGACGTGGAGAGCATTTTCGACATCTTTTCTGAAACCAGGGAGTATGGTTGAGAGACAATATTGCAGAAAGAATGTTCGATCAAACAAAAAATTAACAAGTTCACATATGTCGACAAATTTGCACGTTGAAACAAACAAAAAAAAATGTCACAAAATTTTTGAGTCAACAAATTTTTCAACAAATTTTTTGTCAACAAATTTCTGTGTCAACAAATTTCTGTGTTGACAAATTTATGTGTAGACCAATTTTATGTATCGACCAATTTTATGTATCGACCATTTTTGGCGGCAAAATTTTTGGCAACAAAATTTTTGTTGATACATTTTTGTGTTGACAAAATTTATCAACAAATTTTTGTGTGATGATTTTTTGTTGACAAATCCATGTGTTGATAAATTTTGTGTAGATAAATTTCAGTGTCAACAAATTTTTAGTGTCAACAAATTTATGTTGACAAATTTCATGTGTCAACAAATTTTGTCAACAAAATTTTTGTGTTGATGAATTTCTGTGTCAACCTATAAGTGTTGACAAATTTTTGTCACCAAAATTTTTGTGTCGGCAAATATTTGCGTCAACAAACTTTCTGTGTCATTGTTGACAAAGTTGTATTCGGACGCAGGTTGGGCTCACTGAATCTTATAGGAAAATTAGGTGCATAGATGCTGTGGATCAAGTGAGGCGGGAGTGTGCTGTTAGCAGGAGGTCAGTATTCGGTGTGCGTACCGTGAAGCAGCAGCGTCGAATGAATGATGGGGCAGGCCAGAAATCGCTAACATAGGAAGCCGGCCTAGACAGCTGGGCGCAAGAGACGCCACTCAGTACCTAGCCGACATTTATCGCCAAGCAGCCAGAATTTTTTCCTAAAAACTCTAGGGCAGTCGAGGAACTTAAATATATCGAAATTCCCGAGTAAGGTTATAAGACACAAATGTCTAAATCGGTCAAAAAACTACGTTCAACGATTATTATAAAGATTCTCTCGTAAATACGTCTCTGTAATGTTTTCTCTTCAAGATTCATTCGAATAAAAAGCAGAAGCGCAATGCTAAACCATATGGCTCTTACAAAATGGAAGAATAAACGCGAAAAAATAATCAAATTACATTTTTTTCTATTACAAATTGGGAGAGGTCTTGGTATTGTTTGAAGTAGAGTGTGTTTGGTCGTCGTCGCTGATGGAAGATTATGAGCTCCCATCTTGTGGGGCCCGTGAGAGGTAAGCAGAGAGGGTTACACTTCGTGTTATGTTAAATCCAGCGATGGTAGGTCGTCGTCAAGTTTCAAATCTGGAACTCCAATTGCGCGTTGATCAGCGAGTGAAAGGTGAGGCGAGGTGGGGATGGGGGGGGGGAAGCATCTCTCATAGCGTTCCTAAGGTACCGGGTATAATGGATGGCTGTCGTCGAGTGCTCTGCTACCCTGAGGCCTATCGACCTCCGGATAGGAGAGGTACTCTCTATTTTGAACCGAGGCGGTAATAGAAGCAGTAGCGTGATGGTGCCGGGCAATTTTTGGAACAGTATCCGCATTAGGAACGTAGGTCGCAGTTGGGGCCATGCATGTCTTCACCTCAGCAGAAATTCTACTATCTTTTGCTTTGGTTTGCATCATTTCCATGACCAAACTTTTGGCAGTTACTGCACCGTCTGGGATCAGGAATTTTTTCTCGGACCGAACAATACGTCCAGTCAATGTGAACATCTTGAGCAAAAGGACAGAGATTGAAAGTAAAGATGTGGTCACTAGTGTGCTCGAGAACTCAGTCTCTCAGTCTCGTTTCGCGCTGTATGCTAAGGTGACCTGTTGATACGTAATTTCAGCAAGAAGGTCGGCGTAGAAGCTGCTTGGTTTGTTTCTTTATTAACGAGTCCTATAAATTGGATGAGACGAGGGTGTTCTTCAACAGTTACAGGGATATTATCAAATTGTTCTTAGTTCCGGATGTTCTTGTTTTGTACCTCGTATTTACCTTCACTAGAAGAGAGTCACGGGGATCCTCTCAGTAGAGCCGATTGCCTAATTTTTTTTTCTTTGTGCACAGTTATCTTCAGAGACCGCCATAATGGTGTCGTCGAGCAATAGACGTTGCTTGCCAGAAGGACACTGACTCCAGCAAACCAAAATGCTTTGCCTATCTAATCGAATTTTCCTCCGAAACAATTTTCCAGTTTTTTTGTTCCTCATTACTCCCGGGCTTTCGTTCAGAGTTGGCGCTTACCGCATTTGCATTTCATTTTGTACCATCCTCTGGGCCCACCCTACCAGGTGGAGATGGCGATTGGGAGGAGGGGGCCGCATTTTTTTTGTGTCTTCCCGCCAGGCAGCCTAGGGAGGAGGGAGAGTGTCCTGGTTCTGGGTGATATTGGGTTGTAGTGTTGATGCAGAATTTTTCACTCTGTCGCTGAGCGGGGTTCAGTTTCCCGACATGCCCTGCCCACCAGTGAGACTGATGTAATATGGTGATAAAATTATGTGACCCACCACGTGGCATTGCCAGTTGACGCTTTGCCAGAGATTCAGCCATGATTAGTAGGGATCAGTGGCCGGAGAAGCTACCTAGCTAGGGTGGTTAATCAGCTTGGGATCCTTGTCAAGTTCATGATAGGATTATCTTATATCTTTTCGGCTACGAAGAGGTTACAGTTCTTAGTCGAAAGTTGTGGTCAAAGTGGAGTATTGAGTGATGGATGACTGGCTCCGCCCACCCGTCCTCTCAGCCACCAAACAGCACCATCCGATTTTTAGGCTGCCGCATGCGGGGACATGATGGTCACAGCGGGACCCGTTGCAGCGTGGTTTGACAAGCTAAAAATATATGCAATGCAGCCCCCACACCGCGAACTAATTGAAGCCCGATGGACCGTGATCAGTTGAGGCGTAGGTGCCTTGATGTGCATCCCACAAGCAAGACATGAATATTTTTTGTTGCCTTCAGCCACCGATGATTGTGTGAGAGTAGTTGAGTGTGATTTGATAGTTGAGTGCTATGAGGAGAGTAGTCAAGATAAGAAAGCAGCCGAGATATAAGGTTGTTCAACACAACAAGAGTGGTAAGTAAGGGTAAAGAGTAATTAAGAATGGGTAGAGCACGAAAGATTCTGAAAAGTAAACAGTAAAGGAGTCAGAAGGGAAATTAGGTGTTCAGCACCCTCTCGTTGGGGCAGTGACTCCACGCGGCCCTTGAAACAGCACAGGCAAGTGTTTACCAAAAGTTCAGGAACCACATTTAGAGTTCACAGTGGGTCAAAAGGAGTACAGCAAAAATGCGTTAACATTCGTTTTATATTTGAAAAATTAAAGTGATTTTTTTTTCATATCTTCTGTACTGAAACCAGAAGATTAATTTTTTGGCAAAATTTCAAACTGGAAAAAATGTATACCGGCTTATATCAGCGACGACGTCGTATGTTTCATTACTATTTTTTTTTTATTCTGTCTATTGCTCAAAGATTGAATGCTTCAAGCACACAAGCTCATGGTGTATTGATACAAGAGATCAATAATTCTCTAAAATGACTAAACTGACATCATGAGAGGTCCTTCTACCGTAAGATTTTCCATTCGCACATCTCGAGTAAGAATCAACTCATGCAAGCTTCCAGCACTTCGTCTTTTTGTGCTGGTAAATATTTACGAGTAAGCAGAAAAACGGTTCGAAATTATTTAAATAGAGCTAAACATGGCAAATATTACCATGTACAGTTCAAAATTATTCAAATAAAGCTGAACATTGCAAAATAGATCAGCATTCCTCAACCCCATATCATGTGAGGAGCCCATCTTCAAGTAATCATTTATTGGAGAACCTTTGAGTGATGACAGAACATCTGTGAATTTTCAATAGCAGGATTAATATTGAACTCTTTGATGCTCCTCTTAGTAACAAATCTTATCTTATCTTACCTCGCCTCTGTCGTTCGTCGCGTGATGTCTGCCTCCGCACGCTTCAGCTCGCCCTCCAATGCTTCGATCCGGTCATCTTTGGTCTTTGCGTCGGCCGCTGCGTTGGGTCTCTCTTCGCTCTCTTTGTTAAGTCGTTCGATGTCTCGTTTCAGTTCGTCTCCCGCCGCCGATAACACCTCCAATCGCTCCTTGGCCTGCGCCAGCTCCAGCCTCAATCCCTCGCACTGCGCTCGTTGTTCCTCTAAACGGCCCGCCGTTTCATCTCTGCTTTTAATCAGAGAGCTCACGTCACTCACTAACTGCTCTTTGGATGAGGTCATTTCTGCCAACAGCTTCCGCAACTGCTCCTCTGCTTGCTGGAGCAGAGATGTTTTTTCCGACAACTGACTCACCCGCTTCGCTTCCTCGCGCAGTTGCGTTTCAAGGTTCGTCTTCTCCTCAGTCAGAGCGACTATCTGCTGGTCCAAGCTGAGTTTGAGAGCCTGTAACTGGCCAAGATCATTAGCGAGCTGGTCCCTATCCCGGGCCGTCTGCTTCGCCTCCTCCTGCGCCCGATCTCTAGCATCCTGAACGACAGCCATCTTGCTGTGCATCTCACAGTTGTTCGTCTCAATCTGCTCAATCTGTTTAGCATAACTTCTCCTAATGTCTTCTAAGCTCTGGACCTCCTCACGGAGATTCTTAACCTCATCCTCGTACTTTTGTTCGAGTTGCCCTCTCTCTGTGCGAGACCGCTCCTCGTACTCGTTCTTTTGTTGCCTCATCTGCGTGGCAATTTCTTCCTTCTCTTTTGTTAGCCGACTATCCAACTCCTTCATCTTGTCCAGGAGCTGCTGTTCCACCACAGACTTATCTTTCTCCTCAAGCTCAGCTTTCGCGGCCGCCAGTAGTTTGGTCGTGTCGGTGTGTGCTACTTCCATGATTTTCACCTAAATCAATGAGACGCCGAGTTAGACATATTGAAGGGATGATCCGAACCACATGGGATGGTATCAACAAGACAACAGCAGAACGCTCAAACTAAAGGTACCTAAAGCAATCACACTATGGTACCAACTATAAACCACAAATTTCTTTACATTTGAACAATATACATCAGAATAACACGAGGTATCCATAGAGCCCGAAAGATATGGCTGTTTAACAAACATTCCAAGTCAATTTCCAGAAATGTTTTCTAGTTCGAAAATAATTGCCACCAACACAGCAAGCATAGCAGAGTATGTATGCAGTTGCAAGCATCGCACGATACGTGAACTGTGAAACAGTGCCTAGTATTTCCATGTCAATGTAACACACGTAGTGTGCGTATTCCCGGGATCAAGGAAGAACGATCACAACGCGATCAAGGCAATACAAAGAAGTCCAAAACATGAATGCAATAATAATAATTTATCCTTCGACACTGTTACACATGAAACCTTGGGATTCAATGATAAGTATTATGAAGTAAGATACCCAAGCAATCTGAGCAACGACAAGCGTGTCAAAAAACTGTTCATGTTCAATCTTTCCATGATATCCCCTCAACCCCATCTCTCATGCGGCTGAACCTAAACTAAATAACAATTAAAAATTGCTATCATTGATGGAGCACAGGCAGAACTGTTCACAAAATTCTGTGTCGAAAAAGCACACGCAGTAGCTGCTTCTAGCAAGCAAATTAAAGAGCCATAAGAATAAAGAAAGCTTAGAGTGGTCACCGAAAGATGGATCTATTTAAAGCAAGCAATCACTTTTAAAAACTAATAACAAGCCTTGAACTAGCTAGAGAAGCAGCCTTGCTCCTATGATCGTAATAGGGCAAGCAAAAGGCAATTACGGAATAGTGCAGTTCTATGCACTTAGTTCATGTGATCTGTCTATATTAGCAAATAAGTACCAATGGCCAGCAACTTTACTATTGACCGAGTTAAATGCATAGCACTCCTCCCCTTGTCATTAGTGAAGTATAGGATAAGTAAGTGTATGGCAAAAGGATCCCTATGCAATGCTGTGTCTAATGTGCGCTATAATGCTCTGAGTGCACATAGTGCGCCATGCAATAGCTACGGAAGCAAGAAGCAACAAAACAATCCTTTACACTTGCCTCGGGCGACTCTTCCAGCTGAAAAGAATTAACAGATGATATCATTAGTTATCGTCCAGATGATTTTATTCAAAACATGAATCAAATAAGATCAACTGTAATGACATGCTGCGAGAGAGGTAAGGAATTACTGACGGTGATGGATGCTCGCAATATGCATCACAATTATAAGACCTGAACGCAGACGTGCATCTGTGGGTCAGGCAGGGCTTATTGGTTGTGAGTGTCTCGTTTACACCCGCAGGAACAAACTTAAGCACAGTAGCTGTTTGAAGTCAATTTGGTCGGAAAAGCGAACGATGTAGACTATAATTGCAGGAACAAACGAAGGTTGATAAGAAGATAGCCATGGAATATCCAAGTCCATCCATAACTGAGCTGTAGCTTTAACATTACAAATGTGATTGTAATGTACCCATACAGTAAGCTCTCATAAATATGTAGCTGTGTATCGTCCAACGTAGAAGTCAATCATTCCTGCTCCAACTACACATAGGCCACAAAGTGACGACCTTCTAGTAAACGCATCTACCGTTACTCTGGTGAGCACTCGAGGCAGTACCTCACCTTAGCTCTGTTGTGCTCGTTGTTGAACTGAAGCGTGGCGACCAGCTTGGCGGTCTCTGCTCGGTCCTGCTCGAGACGAGCAATGCTGGCGCGCAGGCGAGCGTTCTCGGCGACCAGGTCTGACGCGGCGGACGAGACGGGGGCCACCACCGACAAGCCCTGAGTGAGAGACATCAGATTAGAGTGACCGAGGTTT
This sequence comes from Gammarus roeselii, assembly GCA_016164225.1. Classification (NCBI taxonomy): domain Eukaryota; kingdom Metazoa; phylum Arthropoda; class Malacostraca; order Amphipoda; family Gammaridae; genus Gammarus; species Gammarus roeselii. The sequence continues at coordinate 3,432 of SDVV010000127.1, read as the reverse complement.
CTAGCGTAGCAGAGTCTATGTCCTTCTAGTGCCGATCGTGAAAGGAAAAGAGCTAGTTAGCAGAGAGCGACCAATGACGTAATCTAACGCAGCCAAAAACTGGACGGAACAATAGGCACTTTTGGTGAAGGTCTGCCCAACCATGGCGTGTGAAAGACAACGTTCGACTCACTTGAGGAGCCGTAAGAACGGCGGGCAGACTGTGCAGTTGAGAGCGAATTAGGCGGACGCACATCGAACACAGCTCATTTTTCACTTGTTCTGGCCGCAAGCAACATCGATCATTTCATTGAACACGGCACAAGAAGGGAACGGTGCTAAATAAGTGTACGGCGAATACATGCGGCGCGTATACGTGGCTAAGAACTTGGGTTTGCAGCCGCGTATGGACGCAACACTTCACTGGCACTGACCACAGTCTCTGGGATTTGGAACACCGTATCCCAGACGCGTTGCTCGTATCCCAGATGAGTTGCCTCGTATCCCAGACGAGTTGCTTGGTGTTCCAGACAAGCAGTTCTGTATCCTAGATCAGTTGTTTAGTATCCCAGAGCACCGCGTCCGAGAAATGAAGCACCGGCTCTTAAAACGACGTCAGGGATACGGAACACAGTGTCGGGCAAAGGAGCCCACTCACAGCTACGGAGCCCACTAACAGCTACGGAGCCCACTCACAGCTACGGAGCCCACTCACAGCTACGGAGCCCACTCACAGCTACGAAGCCCACTCACAGCTACGGAGCCCACTCACAGCTACGGAGCACACTCACAGCTACGGAGCCCACTTACAGCAACGAAGCACCGTACCTGTGATGAGACATGTTTTGTGGCGGAAACAATGCATTGTATACTGTAACGACGTACGCTTCAGTGGTGCTGTTGCTCCATCCTGTCCTACCGGGTAATGGTGGAGGAGACAAGCCGTGATTAGAGTAGACCATCAATTATTGCAAAGAAAATGAACATACCAGAACGTCTTAGTGAGCTGACTAGCTAAATTAACCGTAGTCATCAGACTAATCAACGGATCAACCTAATGATGGATGGAAACAGAATATTCAATTCAGAAACCGTTTTCACCAAGTACACAGTCGAAGCCAACAGAAATAAATAGACACAGCTGCCATTTTCGATGGTGTCCAGGTATCAAAGCTAGCCCAACAAATACCCGTTGAATCAGCTATGTAACCAAGAACAGCATGCGTTTAAAACGTTCACAAAACATTTAATCTGAGCAGAGAAGACGTGTACCAAGAAAACAGCTGCAACCCAAAAGCCCGTCACGACGTGCGTCAGGCGACAAAAGCCAAGGATGGCATACGTCACCGGGTCAGAGCGTCAATTGACAAGTCGGGGATGATGTATATCCACGCAACATGTTCTGCTATTGAGCTACAAAACATACGTGTTCTCTACCAACGCGCATGGAAGACTGTTCAATTGCATAACTGAAAGCAATGTTAATATGCACGAAACCATTCACTTGGACGCGTTGAGGACTAACTGTTGAGTGGGCAGAGCACAGATATTATCCGCAAATATAGGTCGGCAGAAAAGACGCTAACAGATAAAGTATCATTGACTGATTCCTAGTCCTGTTTTCCCTCAATTAACCAAAGCATTAACAGAATAAACTCCTTTTCCGAAAAGGTGAGCCAGCATGAACAGGTGTCAGTCAATCCCCATAGAAAAAGAACTATAAATACTTCTACGAGTGTCATTTGGTATCTGACGTTCTGGTCGCCCTTCAACTCAATAAACTGAAGGCCGCACTCTGAGCTAAAAATTAGCACTTATTATCCTAAGGGTTGCGAAGAAGCAAGGTTTTCACCCCGTTCCCATTACAGGGCAATTACAGATGCCATGCATCTAACACATTAAGAGAGACTGAGGTGACATAATGAGCTGCAACTAATGATAGTAATATTGTATTAACAAAAATAAAATTGGAGGTGCATCATGAGCATCATGAGGTGCCCAACGTGTGCCTCAACATGACGGGAGGTACTGCTCATTCCAGCTCGATATCTATCACTAAAAAACATACATCTGACACATGAAATCTCTTAACACTGATTTGCTTACTTCACCACGATTCTCATGTACTAAACTGATTACTACAGTACGGCGGTCATTCAAATGCATGACAACAACGCTCCCCCAGAGCGACATCAGCCCGAAATCAGGAGCTCCCATCGGTGTCTCCCTCGTTCCCTGTATGGTCCTCGGGAGAAGCCTTCATTAGTTATAGCCGATGCACACGTCGGTCAAATCCACGAGTCTTCGGGCCAAAGCTGCATGCCTCTCGATCATTTCCACGCTTGCCTCGTTCAACGGATCGACGATTAGTTCAACGGCTTTTCGAGGTTGGTTTGGAGAGACTTTTGACCGACGAACCCGTTGAAGACAGTCAGAGGGGGGGAGGTTAGTTCCACCAAAATTTTGCAAAAAATTACCCAGTAACTAAAATGAGGCTCAGAAACTGCCGTATTACATTTTAACATTGGTTTCGTGAATTTATGTTAATTGATAGGCCAACTAAAGGTTAATAATTTTTTGTTTTAAATGTAATGCAAGTTTTAGGAATAGTTTGCATAAGTCACGAATGAAAAAACGACCCAAGTGGCTTGTTTACATTGATAATCAGTTCAGAAAAAAAAAATTGACGCACAAGAAGAGTTTCAATGGCCACGCACTACTCGTGTGCGTTGACTGTAAGCCAGAAGGACGTAAGACGTTCGCCCAAAGAACCGAATACCTTTGATGCTTTGACCATCGTGTGCAGAGGCTATGAGCCACCCCACCACTCTACCAGCCGTGTCACAATGACTGCGCTCGCACGGTTTGTCATCACCAAGGAGCTGTTATCGGCGAGTGCTGACCTCAAGACAATCTCGGGGTCAAGGGGTACCCCTCGTAAGTAATGGGTAATCAAGAGGATCATCTGCATTTGAAAATAGTTCTCGTACGTACACTTGAACGATTAATATGACCGCGTAGAAAAAGTGTACATCGATTGTTAGAGTAATGAAGATACTCAATGCTGGAATTAATCTACGTTGTTTGGTATTGTGCGTTACAGCTCCTGCTGCCATTACCCACGGCAAACTAGTGTAACTACAAGAGCCACCCTGTACTGAAATCCATAAAGCCTATTCTAGGGATGAGTACTCCGCGTTTCTAATGTGCAGAGAACCTTCATCTTACGCAAGGGAAGATATCAATGCTACCATCAGCTCGAGCGAAGCCGCTTCAAGGCCCAGCGCAATACCAAAAAGATAATGAGCACCCTCCAACATTGTGTGAGGGTGGCAGCAAGCGTGCCATCCTCACATATAGCTCAAATCTCATCTCATCAGTTATCCCATCATATACAGCTCGAACTTCACCTCATCAGTTGTCCCATCACATACAGCTCGAACCTCATCCCAT